>VWYK01115180.1:0-10830 GCA_013399775.1 Semnornis frantzii | reverse complement strand
GTGGCCTTCTCTGGACTCGCTCCGACAGTTCGATTGATCATTAGTGACTTAAAAGTCAGGTTTTATTCCCTTTTTTTCTGGCTTCAAAAACTTTTTTCTTTGTATTTCAAGCTTTTATTTATGTCTCATAAATTTCAGTGACTTGATGGCCAAAAATGAGAGCTCTACAGAAAATAACTAACCCCACAAATGACCTCCATCAATGGTTGCTAAAGTCTGTAATTCTGAATTGGAGATGCTATTGGACAATTTCCATCATTTTGTCCTAGTTATTTGGAGCATGTACAATCTATCCAGAGCTTTTGGATGGATTTACCATGTGAACTGAATAGCTAGACAGCATGAATACTGTATGTCTGTTCAGCATTTCCCAGCAGAGTGATACTTATTACCGATCTGGGGTACAGCTGATTTACAAGTTATTATGAGCCTACCTAGGCATTTCTGCATGTGGATCAATTTTGTTAAACCTATTGTGATATACTGAAATCCCCCCCCCCCCCCCCCCAAAAAAAAAAAAATTAAAAAATCTACTTGGGCTCATTTCTACACTGAAAAAAAACTAACTTGCCTGTGAAAATGACTGTTTTCCACAGAATATCAGCTTCAACACTTCTATTTCAAGAACAATTTCATTTTTCAGAACTCACTTTTACCTGCAGTGAGTCATATTTACATCTACATCTTATAAAAGATTCAGTTTTAAAAAGAATAACATAATCCCCAGTGCTGAATTCTGCTCTCTTCCCAATACTAAAATGAATAGAAGGCACATTTCTATCCTTATGAGAGATTAAAAAAAAAAAAAATCCCTACTTTTTAACTAAAACTTTATTTTTGCACCAGCAATACCCGATGATATCTCTTTAAAATTTTAATTGAACATGAGAGTTGCTTTTCTGTCACATTTTACCATTCCAAGGGGCAAAAGGGAGGCAGATCAGAAATCACCATATTTATGACAGAGTGCTCATGAATGTGAAATGCCATCTTCTGTCAATTCTACGTAGCTTTCTGCTCTGCCTTGGCCATTTCAGACTTCTTCCATGGGATTAGTCCTGTGCTGCCACAGTGCCAGGGCTTGTCAAATTCCTTCTGTGGGGTCCCCTAGAGTACCTCAGGTGTTTGGAAACTTGGAAATTCCAATTACAGGTATTTCATACCCACTTATTATCTATCTATCATGCATATTTGGTGAGGAGAGAGAGGAAATATTACAATGAGACCATAAATTGTCTCATGCAACTGTACGGGAAACTGTACCCAAAGTTGTGCTTTGACTATTGATGTGGGAAATCTGGCCCCATGACTTTTTAAAAATGTCCAGTGCATCTAGTGGAAGATAATTTGACTCAAACATGCAAGCAATTCTTACTACCAGACAGAACAAATAGCACTGATATCTGTAGGACTTTTCTAAAGTAGTGTGCTTGGGAGGGAGTACTTTTAAAACAACACTCCACAAAGGTCTAGGCTTAATAATAATGGCTCCACTAAGTTCTAACCTCTACACTCTCCCTATATAGCTCCTAGAAGTGAAGAGTTTGTGGTATTTCTAGAGGTAGGATACCTATGTAAAGGATGTAGAATCACAGCTACTGACGTCTGCCTATGTCCAAGTTGTCTGAGTGTTGCTTTCCTTTGCCTTGGATGCATATAGTTCAGTCTTCTCCTGCTTTAGTTACCTGATATTCATGTGACTGGGCACTCACCGTGCAAAACCAGAACAATTTGTTTAATTTATTTTCTTCTTAGTTTTCCGTTAGGTTCTTTACCCATCCCACTCACAGTCACATGTGTGAGTACTACTAGTGACACACGGTTGGGGGTAGGACTATGCAGCCAGAGACAGAGGACCAGAATTGTCCAGACTTGCTGGTCTTCTCATTTCACTGCTGATTTCAGAGCCAGCCTAGCATACCTATCTCTGAAATTTAGAGGGGTGCCACTACCCTCAGGTCTGGAAAGACACATGGATGCAGAAGGGGACCTGGCAGGGTTGATTAGGCTCCATGAGTTGCCTGGAAACACTGATCGAGAAAGACAAACACCTACTGGGCTTCTGTGGTGATAGTACCTGATAGAATCACACACCAGAGGGAACAATAATTTCACGCTTTGCTTGGAAATGCAGTTCATAACTATTAGCCTTCTGAGAATGTCAGCAGGTACAAGAATGAAGCAAGGCAGATATTGTAAAGCACCCACCATCAGTCCTATTATTTAGGCCATTTTTTGCTAAGCTGCACTATCTGCACAACTATACCACCTTTTGCTTGGTGGCTTTTGCAGCCTCATGCAGTATGTGATGTAATAAAGTGTAAAATAAAGATTTAATAGCACAACAGTGCAAATGCAGTCTAGCAACAGAGTTCATTACAGTTCCATTAAGATTGCAGAGTTAACATTAAAACCAGCCAAGAAACAAAACCAAACCAAAACACCAAAACCAAACCAATGAACTAACAAAAAGATTAAGGTTCCTGTGGCAGCATTAGGAGTATCACACTACACAATCGACACGTAGTGTTTCCTGCTCAGGGCCAGACTGTAAAACTCTCACTATTAGCCTGTTACCCAATTATAGACACAGGATCTGAAAGCCTCAGAAACCATCAACCTTTAGAATTAGGAGTTCTGCCTAAGTAGAAGAGCCTTTGTTCACTGTCATGAGCATCATCCGTCTTTCACAGTCTCCCAGCTGGGAGGTGCCAAGCAGAAGGACCTTAACAGGGTCAAACTCTTCAATTTGTATCAGAAATTAATTTAAAAAAGAAAGAACTGCTTGTGCATCTCTGAGAACAACTTCTTTGCTCCCAACAGCCCTGTCTGCTCTATTAATTCTAAGTCTTGGCCAGAATTAGAGAGGATTTTTTTTTAGGGAGGCATGATTTGGTTTTCCACATAAACATCTTGGTTTGTCTGAACTGATAAGGGTTTTTAATAACTATTGCCCCTTGAAAATGTTTTGATATTGTGAAAGTATTTAATTTGTGTGTTTTTGGAGATGAAGAACATTTTCAGAGCCAAAATACTGAAATATAATCAGTTTGGTGTAGAGATATAAATCAATTCATAGTTCTTCCCTGGATTTTAATATGTAGATATTTAGAAATGTCAGATTTTCACCCAAATCTGGAAGGAGAAATATTTTCAATTTTGCAATGAATTTCATAGGCTGGGAGATCTGCTTAGAAACCAACAAGTTTTTCCAATGAAATTTTTTTAGTGTCATATTTCAAGAAACATCTTGGTGTGATAATCTGTGTATCACTACTTTTCTTTTAAATTCTTCAATCTGTTTCTGTCTGTCTGTCCTTGCCATGCCATAAATCTAAGTCTGGCAGACGTGGTCATTTAAGGGTTCAGGGAAATGTCTAAACACTGTAATCAAACGTAAACAATATTATTCACTTAAGTGGTTAACTTTTCAATATCAATCTTATGTAAGACCTCTTGTAGGAGTAACAGGAAAACTAATCTCCAGATTCAAGAGATTAAAATCATTTGCAGCAACACTTCTCATGTGGGCAAGACATGGGCATATTGCCCAGTAGAGTTTAGCTGATTTTCGACTCTGCTACAGATTCTCCTTTTGTCTTTGGGCAAGCTCCTTGACCTCTTCTCCCTGCTGTTTTGGGAAGGTGACACTCAGATTTTGTGTTGTCTATGAAGGTTTTGCATCTCTTGCACAGGAACAAGATAAATATTATGCCTTTATTTCTGATTTTAGGGAGCTATGGGTGTCTCTAAGTCCCATGTAGGTATGAGTCACAATCACAGATATTACTGGTTAAAAGAACAAGCAGAGAGACATGCTAATGTCCAAAGCTAAGGCTACCAAACTGAGGCTATAGAAATTTAATATATTCAAATACTGCAGTGCTGTGCATAAGAGAACATGATTTAAGGTAATGTATTTTAAGACAGCATTATACACTTGTCAGAATGACAAGTTGTAGCCCTGGTTTTAAAAGACAGTACATTAAGGCACATCTTGAATTAACTTGACAAATCTTTTTGTGATGAATATTTAGAGTAGTTGTATAAGGTACAACAGACCCAGGCTCTATTGGAACACCTTGACTAATTTGCATTCTGGGGCATTACTACTATTGTGGTAGGTCTAGGCAGGCCAAATTGGACTTGTGCCACTCCTGGCTTGCCCAGGCATGTTTTTCTGCTCTCCCTCCTGCTGTTTTGGGGAGAGCAACCACTGGAAAAGGGACAAAGAGCCTGGAGCCACTAAGTCTGGGGTCTGTGGCCTGCCCAGCAATTGCGGTAAACAAGGTGCACACGGTTGCCTTGTGCGAGGCTGTGTTCTGCCCAAAAAAGGGTAAAGCAAGCCTATGGCTTCACCCAGTATGGGCAAATCTTGGCTAACTGCCATTTGATTGGCTATCCTGTGTCCAAAGGCCCATTAGTCTCGGGTCGTATTGGATAAAAGGAGATGAGCTGGGAGCACAGACGCCTTTTTGCCATTACAAGGTGTGTGTGTGCCTGNTGTGAGTAAATACCAAAAGCCTCTTGTAATTATTAATTGCCTTCTGCCCTAAGCAGAAAGTAGCTCCTTGTGTCCATCTAGTGAGCAAGCGGCATACTGGCCACAAGGGGTATACTGACTGCAAAGCCTTCTCTTTCACTTTAAATCGAGTTCAATTAATGTTTATGTTTAATAGTTATCTCTGGATCTGTACATAATTTCCATAATGTTGCAAAGAGCCTGTTATTATTATTAAATGGTGATCGGGGTGATGCGAGTTCTGAATATTTAATATTAATAAACTATATGTTAGCATTTTAAAATATCGTCTCGCAGTAATTAATTACCTGACTCTGAGACAACTGCAGACTGGCAAAGATGGTGGCCTGAGTTTTGAATACTATTTCGGCCTGGATGTTGCTTGTTTATGTGCAGGTAGGCAAGAAAGAAGAAAGTGTGCAGCTCCCTACCTCCACTGCTGCTGTTGCAAGTGTGTTGAGGAATGTGGTAATGACTTTACACTTCGAGGCTTTGTAAGGGCATGGAAAATCAGCTGCCCTCTTTGGTATCAGCTGACCCAGTAATGTCATAAAAGAGCAATATAGACCTCTGGGAAGCACATCTCCAAACCATCTCCAACCTCTGGACTTTCTGAGTTGCAGAGACTGAATTTGTGCAGGGAAGTGGCCTAAGAGCTGAGTAGTTTCTTGCCTGGCAGTGTTGTGTGCTCAGTTTAAGCTGCCATAAAGAGGCTCCATTTCAGGGTGAAGCTTCCCAGGACTTATCCAGGGTGTTCCTTTTAGTGGCAGTGTCAGGGCTGGGATGTTGGTGCCAAAGTGCTATCCTCTAAAGGCTAAGAAATCTACTTCCTTCAGAAAGCATGGTAATCAGCAAAACCACAACCCTTTTCAAATCAACAGTCCTCACAGCTTGTATCCAAATGCAAGGAAATTCTAATTATGACCAAAAGAACGAATATAGCAAACGACTCTTTTGGAAAAAGTGATTCGTCTGTCTAAACAGCATTATTAATGATCATTTTATCAGTAGCTCAACATAAAAAATGCAATTATATCACTGAATCATTTAATAATTAGGGCAGAAGTTAATTGACATCATTCGCAAACTGAACAAAATCTCCATGAGGCAGCCAACGGGACCCCAGTGGGGCAGAGGTAATTTTAGTACACTTTGTCAATTAACAAAGTCAAAACTATAAACCAAACATAATTATAGTGGTCGATAGCAGTGCATGTTTCTGTGTTAAGTGTGTGGAGAAATAAGGGTTTTGACAAACTGATGGCAATATATTAGCAAGATTTAACGATCTCCCTTAATACTTGTATTTTGAAGAAAACTCTAGTTGGAAAAGAGAAAACTAAAGAAGGCAATAAAAAAGTAGGAATAGAATAGAAATAACTGGATATCACTGAGTAATTCTGAGCAAATCTGTGGAGAAATGAATGCCTGGTATTTATGAATCTTCCACAGGGACAAAAAGAATTTGAGTGATCAAAGCAGAGGTGAAATGACAAACGAAATATCTTTATACTTGCTTTCTAAAGACTTTTCTTTTTTTTTTTTTTTTTTTTTTTTTTTTTTTTTTTTTAACCTGAATGCAGCTATTGCAACATATCATCTGGTTGGAGAGTTTGAGCACTGTACCACTACTGAAACTGTTGGTATTGACAACAAATATTCTGAAATCATGAATGAGCTGTTATACTCAACACTATCTTCAGGCATGAAGGTTTATAAAGAATCAGATTCTTCTCTTTTTCCTTCTAAGTTTTGAATTTTCAGATGGCTTTTATACCACAGTTGCTAAATTTTCCAATTTATTCAGACTAGAACAACAACAACAACAAAATGCAACAAACAAACAAACAAACAACAAAACTATAGATGAGATACCAAATATTCATGGGACTCCAGGAGATAGGATTAAAGAAGTAACCAGCACATCTTGGAGGTTGGCAGTAACTGCAGGGACTGCAACACAGAGCATGCCAGGAAGCCATGTTCTTCCAGATTATCTCTGTGTGTTTCCTCTAATTCCCTGCATTCCCATTGTATTTAGGCAGTTGCCTATTGCCCAGTATTAGGTAATAACACAACCAGGTAATATCATCTGAACTGACTATTCAGAAGAGATTATTGGATCATCCAGTTTATTTTCTTTCCACTGGTTACACCTCCATTCTGTACAGGCAGCGAACAAAAGAAAAAGATCTATATTTATTTGATTTATCTTTCAGTATTTAACATGAGAATGAGATTGCCCTCATGCCTATACTCAATGGGGGAAGCAGCTAACCACAGAGAACTCACATGGGTTTGTGGTAATCCAATCATAGAATAATTTTGGTTGGTAAGGGCCTTTAAGATCACCAAGTTCAACTATTAACCTAGCACTACCACATCATCGCTAAACCACGTCCCTCAGTACCACTTCCTATACACCATCAGATACCACCAGACATAGCAACTCCACCACTTGCCTGGATGGCCTGTTCCCTTTCAATGAAGAAAGTTTTCTGAATATAAACCTTCTCTGGTGTGACTTGAGGCTTTTTCCTCTTGTCTCTCTTTTATGCTGGTTGCAGAATATAGTTACGCTGCTTATAATGCTCAGCCAAATGCCAGGTTTTGTGGACTGCAGGGGTGGATTTCCCACTAACTGATTTGGAAAGGCAAGAATTGTATGTTTTTCAATAAGCTAGAGTTTTGTTTCACCACCTTTGCTAAATCATAGACACCCCTACTGTATCTTCTCCTGCTGCTTATAATTTGTACTTCTATTCCCAGTCAGACAGGTATTCATGATGTAAGATGCTGTACAAATACTGTGAGAGATAACACAGAGAGGAAAAAGAAGGTAGAAGAAGCACCTGCTTTTGACATATGCTGCCTGAGGTACTCTCTCATGATGCTGAGACTGGTACACACCTCTGTCCTGTTCAAGGTGCATTCAAATACTTAAGCAATCTGAAAGATTTCCATTGTGAGGATATAGCAGAATCCATCACTATTAATTGAACTCTTCTTGGAAAATCTGCACATTTTTCTCTCCCTTAGGTAAATATATAGAGAGAGACTGAGGGAAATGGACTATAGCAATAGAAATGGTAGAGGCTGGGTCCAATTAGACTGTTTCTGATATTTTACATAGGTGAGATAAATGTGAATTGTAGGCAGAATGTTAATATTCTAAACCTGGTCTTCACATTTAAATTGGAGTACTAAAAGCCAGGTTGGGTCAACATATTTCCGACGAGAACTTTCCTTATAGAAGTCCTCATCAGACCCTTTGTACAGGTGATGGAGTATACATAACTGTGAGAACTGAAAGTCAATGTAAGTGTATGTTGGCTAGTAGCTGTAAAATCACTCATTCATTAGAAGGAACTTGTCTTCTTGGCATTACCTTTAATGGCAATAACAATATTAACATCAGTATCGATGTTAACCAGTGATATTAACAGCTATTGGAAGATATCTCTATTTCATGATGGCACTAAAGATTTAAAGACCAGTTTGAGTGGGGAGGATTGCTCAACCTTACATGAGTGAACGGTGATGACATTGCAAGTAAATAAATCTTATGAAGTTTCTCACAGAAAAAGTAGTCAGACTTGGCACTAGGCTGCTGTGCTGGTTTGAGGCTAATTGGAACATTTTAATAGAGAAAATTATACTATAGGCTGTGAAAGGAAACAATGGTGATGTCTACTTCACTCATAGGCTTGCTGAGATGTTTAAGAAAAAAGTACTCAAAACAAAAGATAAGAGAGTGTCTTGGGCTGGCAGTCAGTGTCTCTGGGACAGCGTCTCGAGTGGTCTAGCTTCTGGTTTCTCCTCTCTGCCTATTAATCTCGCTAACCACTTTCCTTCTAACCCCCCTGGCCAATCCTCCAAACCTTGCGCATGAGGCAAACCTTGGGGTAAGGTGTAGGGGTGGGGAGAAGGTGGACGGGTGATTGGGAGCCCCTCCTGGGGTCTCTGATTTCTGGGAGGGGAGTTGTGTTTCTGTATTACCTTTACCTTGTATATTTCTGTAAATATTCCTGTATGTAGTGTATATATCTGCTTGTATGTTGTGCTGAGCTGTAAATATAGCTTCATTCCTTAACTTCCAACCGGTTGAGTTCTAGTCTGGGTCGTTTTACAAGTGCATGTCTGTGGGGAACTCCCGAACCATCACAACTGCCCAGGGAGGTTATTTTGTCAACATTTCTGGATATGTTTAAAGGTCATTTAGATGTGGTGAATTGGGATATGGTTTAGGGGTGAACTTTGTAGAGTAGGATCAATGGTTGGGTTTGATGATCTCAGGGGTCTTTTCCAACCTGAATTATTCTGCGAAGTGTGCAGAGCTGTGGAAACAGGTTCTCTTTACACAAAGAAAACTTGAGCACAACATGGGGAAACAGGCTAGGAAAGAGCAATCTATACTGTTATTGCTGGAAAACAATACAAGGAGAATGAATGTCTGTAGTTAAACTGTAACTATTAAAAATGACCCTACAAGCCACTGTCCTGAAATTACAAAACACTCTTAACGGTTTGGATGATAGAATAAAAATTACTGTTAAACTGTGTCTAACATTGAATGAGGAGAAACTGCAAATGTACTGGAGAACAAAAATGGAGATATGATTTGGGAAAGGAAATACCATGGAATTCAAAAAATTGAGTGTAAAGTGATCTGCCTGACAGCAGATCACTGTGAGTGCAATTCAGAGTGCAAACATCAAGGAGAAACAAGTTAGCCAGACAGAAATTCAAGGGTGAAGAACAGTCAGAGGACAACAAATAAAGCATATCTGCAAATAATGCTAACTTCATTCCAGGACATGGACTAGGAAGGTTTCTTGCCGGCTGTTTTAGAGAACTGTCTAGAGAACTCTCACTGAGATGCTAGGACTTCAGGCTACTCATCATATTTCAAGTGGTGCAGATATTGAGAGCATAGAAAGCACTGAAAACTTGAGAGCTGCCACCAGGAAAATTGAAAGAAACTGAGTATAATTATCCTAGGGAAGAGGTAGCCAAAGGCAGGTATGTGTGTAACACTGCTACATGGAAGAAGAAAATTACTCTCTCCGTTCACTGTGAAAAGGACAAGAGGCAATTGGCTTGAACTGTAGCAAGAAGTATTTATGTTAGATGCTAAGAAAAGCTTTATAACAATAAGATAGTTATGTACTGGAAACAGTTGTGTGCGGGAGATATTTTTTCATTGCCAAGGTCTCAGAGAGCGAGGTAAGAACACAGAGGTGGACAGTAAGGGAATACTGGCAGAACATGGGAAGAATTGGAAGCTCTTTTCATCTCCGTACCTTCCTCTTCCTTTGCAGTTCAGTCACCCACCAGAGATGTTAATTCTAAAAATATTGGGAGAAACTTTTCCCTGCATTTTGTGGTCCCTGTTTGGACATCTAAAAGCTGCATCTCAGCTCTTGGGTGTTTATTCCAGAGCTCAACTGAAGATTTCTTAGCCTGGTAAAGCTTAGTCAAGCACCCATGCATGTAGGTGAGAAAATTAGCTAGCTAATTAACTGACAGTCACAAGGAGGTTGATGAGAGCACAGAAACCAACCACTTTGGAAAAGCACAGAGATTCAGGCTCATACATTAGCACTTACACTGCATTGTCACAGGACGGTGTGAACCACTCAGGGATATCCTGCGCAGCACACAGGGATCTGCTTCTCCAAAGCAGGAAATCTTGACAGTCGCCCAAAGAAGCCATAACTGTCTGTACCCAACATGCAGAAAATTAGTCTCCTTGTGTTAGAACCAAATGCAGTCACAGGGCATCCACATCCTACCAAGCCCTCATTCAGCCATGTGTGATTTCGCCACGTGAGGAGGAGAAACATGGAGGGAAGAAAAAAGCGCAGGTCATTAGATAACTCCTCTATCTGAAATGTAATCATATATATTCATAAAGACCTCTTCATCTACCATTCAGGTTTTGTGTTTAGAGGACAGTAATTAAGTGCTATTAATATGAAAAAAGTAATTGATACACTCACTGCTTGTCCATGATTATCATAGGCGCTAACATAGTCTGTCTTGGTCCATGAGCATGAGTAAGTTGTGCATACAGTAGCAATTATGGCAACCACATTAAAAATGGTACAGTAAACACTTGAACACTACACATATCTATTTATAAATGGATATTATGTTAGAAATGTTTGTGATTTTTTTTTTAAATTCTGAATTAATTTTAATTTCAAAGAGATAAACAGGTCACTAAAAAAAAAATAATATTCTGCTTTCATGAATTTTCTCAGTTCCTCCATATTCCTTTTCTACTTCTGCAGTCTTAAAAAAAA
>VWYK01115166.1:231-10487 GCA_013399775.1 Semnornis frantzii | reverse complement strand
AAGTTTTCTCATGGAAAGCTTTTATATGCAAATTTTACACTTTGTAAATATTAATTAGAGCCTTAATAGTACTTCATCTAGTTAGACAAGTTTAATTTTTAAGAGTACTCCTTTAATCCAGTGATGTTAATATGTGTAATTGCCAGGTAAAATGTTGCAACTTCTGTTTTAAGAGGATTTTTTTTTTAATACACTGGATTTAATTGACTTGTCTTAACATTACCTGCCTAATAAGTGAAATAAAGATAAATTTCCTTACGGTGTGATATAAATTATGAGCTGTTATGCTTTCAGAATGATAACCAAGATGTAGCTTGCAGCTGGTTAGTGAAATGGTAATATTGTTTTGGAAGATGCTCAGCACTTTCTTAATGCACATCATAAGTACTTTTATTTGAACCTCTATAACAGTTGGATTCAGTGTAGTTAAGGGGGAGATGTGGTCAATGAATGTGAGAGCCACATTGGAGAACATTTTATTCTTTACTTTGTCAAAAGCAGAGCCCATCAATAGCACAACCTTTACTACATGCGGTTATGTCCTTTTCATCTGCCCCCAAAATGTGTTTCTTGATACTAATATTCATTGCTTGCTACTAAAGATTGTTATAGGTTGGGATAGTTCCTAGTCCTCCTATCAGGGCTGTTTGACAAGAAGGTTGTAAACCACCTTTCTGATTCTCAAAGGCTATGCTCAATGATCTATTTGGGGCCCTTCCACCCCCTGACATCCTGTGATAATAAGTGCAATTGTATCTGAAAGAAATTATTTTTTTTAACATATCAGCAAAAGCTGTAGTGAAACTGCAATTCTTGGTCAGTTTGTCCTCAAAGTTCCATGGCCAATAACACTGAGGTTGTTTGCTGAAGACTGTAGTGCACTTAGCTCTTCGTCAGTGTAATTCTAGGCACAACAGTGAGGTGACTTGCTGCTTTCAGACCTTGTGTTGGGGACCGATGGTTGATTTCTGTGTTCCTCCACTGATTTTTGTACTGCTGAGAATAGAGTGATTCAAAAGAAACTCTAGCAGAGTCATTGAGCACCATACTTTGAAGAGCACAGTATTTACAGATAGGGAGAAAAATTCTTTGGAACCTTTGGAGTGTGAAGGAAGAAGTGCATGTATGCGTTCTCATGCAAACGAAATGCTCAATAATTATTGTGAAAACATATATAATTAACTTTGTTTCTGAGTTTTGTCTCATTTAAACATAGCTCTAAAAACTGATCATCTTCTCAAGCTCATCTTTGTGATCTTAGTAAGTCTTTTGTAGATACCTGGCTGTTTAACAGGTGCAGTATGCAGATATAAAGGCATCTAGAGGTGAAGCAGAAAAAAAGGTTAAAAAAACCCTGATATGCACCAAACCACCTGTTTATTCAAAATCTGAATTTAGGAATTATCATAGAATCATAGAATGGTAAGGTTGGAAGTGACCTCAAGAATCATCTAGTTCCAACCCCTTGCCATAAGCAAGGACACCTCCCACTAGTACAGCTCACTCAAGGCCTCATCCAACCTGGTCTTGAACACCTCCAGGGAGGGAGCAGCCGCAACCTCTCTGGGCAACCTGTTCCAGTGTCTCACCACCCTCACTGTAAAGAACTTCCTCTTGACATCCAGTTTCAGTCTCCCCTCTGCCAGTTTAAACCCACTGCCCCTTGTCCTGTCATTACAAGACCTTGCCAATAGTCCCTCCCCAGCCTTCCTGTAGGCCCCCTTCAGATATTGGAAGGCTACTCTAAGGTCTCCTGGAAACCTTCTCTTCTC
Source organism: Semnornis frantzii (assembly GCA_013399775.1). Lineage (NCBI taxonomy): Eukaryota > Metazoa > Chordata > Aves > Piciformes > Ramphastidae > Semnornis > Semnornis frantzii. Next base: position 8,715 of record VWYK01115166.1, on the reverse strand, counting down.
CAAGCTGCAGAACCCCAACTCTTGTAGCCTGTCCTCATAGCAGAGCTGCTCCAGCCCTCTGATCATCATTATCATTATTCATTACTGCATTTTTTTTGTTTGTATATGGCAGAGAATGAATAATGCCATGAGCAGAGCTGGTGTGTTCATTTTCCGGCCAAAAAAATTCACAGTAATGGCCATCCCTAAGTGTGGTTGGTATAATGTCAAAATGTGAATGACAAAGGGCGTAGTGACAATATTGACTCCTTAGTAAAACCTTAGAAAAATTACTAATTAGGATCAGCTGTGTTGCAGAAGGCTTGCATCAGCATCACTTCCTCCTAGCTCAAACCATGATCCTCTGGAGAATTAAGTGGCATTGTAAAAATTGGGGAAAAAACCCACTGACAAAAAACAAACAACAGTCAAAACAGCCAAAACAACAGTCTGAGAACAGTAGTGTATTCTGGAAGTTTAGGGTTTGGGTTTTTTTTTATTACTGATGTTTTCCAGTATCTGCTCTCTAAAACATTTTTTTCCTGAATGAGAGCTGTGCTCAATTCTTAAATGTTTTCTAATAATATTTTCTGTATCTAAGACTAAATTCTAACTGAAGCACTAAAAGAAAATGAAACTTTGCATTTCCACTACTATGTGAATGGTTTAGGTAAGGGTATTAAATAGAAAGATACCTTACTGAAAGAAAGCAGAGGTTCAGAGGTTTGCTTCATACTTTACAGAGTAAATTAAAGTGCCTTTAAGGATAGAAATGGCAAGCAGGTCTGTAAGGAAAACGCAAAATGAACTAAAACTCAGTGAAAGAACTGTTAATACTGTCTGCAGGTAGGATGAGCACACTGCATAATACTTTTGGAAAAGACTCTGGCTTCCTAAAGGCTTTAGGCACTTGCATCCTCACAGGTTCAAGTGCAGCTTTGGAGAAAAGAATCAGAAAGGTTTATTACAACAAAAAAAAAAAGAAAANTATTACAACAAAAAAAAAAAAGAAAAAGGTTGTTTCAAAACTGTTAACTGTTAGTAGTTTGAGGTACCAAAACTCGGACTGCAGGGACTTGGTGTCTTCTGGGTTTTGCTAGATTCACAGAGCATCTGTAATTTAGTACTTGTATTTCAGTGTATGCTGCAGTAAAGTTGCACTTTTAGTTTAACAATATTTTGAAGCAGTTTGTGCCAGTGCAGGTCCTCTATTGCTCTTCTATGGGAGATGTAAAACATTATGGAGAATGTTTTCCTCTTTTGTAGCAGGGAAATGCATACCCTTTACATGTTCAGTAACCATATAGAAAATGTTTTATTCAGAAGTTAAATATTACAAACCACTACAACCACTGGAAGTTTTAGTATCCAGTTCTGATCTGAACGTGTGTATGTATATATATAGATTATTTTTTTTTATTTATATATATATATTTTTATATTAAAAAAACTTGAATGGTTATATGTGCTCTAATTCTGCTCTAATTTAGATTCTTTCTCTTATTCCCATATTGTAGGAATTGTGAATGACAAAGAATCCAAAGATTCCATTACGGAAGGTGAGAATCTGGAAGAGGATGAAGAGGAGGAGGAAGGTGGAGCAGAGACAGAGGAGCAATCTGGAAATGAAAGTGAAGTAAATGAGCCAGAAGAAGAGGTGAACTTAGTAATCTTTACCTTGCTTCTCATAAAAAGAGTGAATAATCAATGTTTTGATTACTGATTACTTTCTGAAGCCCTTTTTATCACCCTTCCCAGAGGTGGCAGGTGAAACGTGGCTGCGCACAGCCCAGTCAGAGCTCTGAGGCTGTTTCCATTTGTTTTATACACATAGAAAACTGAATGCAGTTTCTGGGGCATATTTTGGAGAAGTTATGACAGAAGCTACTCAGGGTACATGCTGCTTTTCAACAAAAAGATGCCTTTGGTTTTTTTGGCATGAAAACGCTTTCAGTTAATTTTCTTTATCTGTTGTAGAAGCAAATGTATTGACTAGATGTCAACTCAGTCATGTAGGAAAAGTACCAGTTGGTCAGAGTATGCCTGTATGACCTGACTAAAGAAGAGATTTATGGAGCATAACAACTTTCCTTGTTTACTCTGCCAATATTTTGAATAAGAAATAGCAGAGCCAATAAAAAAAGACAGGTACATAGAAGTTGTAACTTGTCACTATGACACAGCAAAGTTAACATGGTAGTGGTAACCTTATCAGAAAAGGAGTTCGAGGAAACAGGAAACACCTATTTCTCTTTATGCTTGGGTTGGTTGGTTTGCCACTAAGCTTTCTTTCAGCCTTCATTTCTCAGTATTAAAGTTCCTGAAGTTTGTTTGGGTTTGTGCCTTGCCCAACAAACTAATAAGAATAGAATCTGAAATGGTTGGGGAGTTGGAAAGATACCTCTAGAGATCTCGACAATGCTTCTTCGTTCAAAGGAGGGTCAACAGCAGGCTACCTGAGGCAATATCCAATCAAGTTTTGCATGTCTTCAGGGATGGAGGCTCCTGTTTCAGTCTATCACAGTGAAGAAGGCTTTTTTCCTTAACGCTTAAATGAAACTTTTCATCTTGTAGCCATTGCCTCTGGATCTGTCACTGAACACCAGACTCTGAGTCTGACTCCATCTTCTTCACTCCCTCCCTTCAAGCATTATACATGCTGAGAAGATCCCCCCTAGTCCCGAGCCTTCTGTTCCCCAGACTAAACAATGGCACCTCTCAGCCTCTCCTCCTATGACAGATGTTGCAGTCCTTTAATCATCTTCATGGCCTGTTGCTGGAATTGCTCCAGTATGTCTGTCTCATACTGGGGAATCCAAAACTGGGTGCAGCATTCCAGTTGTGTCTTGCCAGTGCTCAGCAAGGCAGTTAGGCCTTCTTTGACCTGTCTACATCTTTGTGCTGTTGACAACACTTTTCCTAATGCAGCTCAGTCAGCTGCCTTGGTTGCAGGGATACATTGCTGGTTCCTCCTCACTCTTCCACCAGGATGCCGGGTCCTTCTTGTGGCCGTTTGAGTTAGATTCCTACCTCAGACATAAAAAATTCAAAACAGAGAAAAACTTAGAGATGGAAGCTCTTGGGCAGACATTCTGGGGATAGGTCATAGAATGACAACAATGGATAAGTTAGTTGGAGCATCAAAAGCTTTATGTCTGGAAGCACAGCTTGTACCTTCCCCTTGCTGCTTCGACTGCTTCGCCTGCACCTGCTGCTATCTTCCCCTGCCGCCGTTTTGGCTGCTGCTGCTGCTTTTGCTGCTTTTGCTGCTGCTTGACCCCTTCCCTGTCTTCCCTCAGGTTATTATATTCTTGTAGTAGTTGTAATTTTTTCCCTTTACTGTTATATTTAGTTTAAGCTATAAGAAATGTAATTTTTTTCCTGACTTCACAAAAAAACCCAATATGTGTTGTGTTGAGTTTATCCTACCAGGGGAGGGATCCACCCTAGCCTGGTACACTTCTCTGCCAAGCTGCTTTTTGCATGGGCAGCCTTCAGCCTGTCCTAGTGAATGGGGTTGTAACTCTTCAGGTGCAGGACTTTGCATTTCTCTTCACTGAAGTTCTTGAATTGCTGTTAGTCTGTTCTTCCAGTGTGCTGGTTTCCTCTGAGTGGCGGCATAACCGGCTGGTGTATCAGTCATTGCTCACTGTGTTTCTGAAGATGTCAGATGGAGCTAAGTGAGTTCAGACTGAAACATTAAATACAAAATATAGCAAACACTTCTGCTAGGAATGAACCAAAGTGAACAGGTTTGGATGGGGAGAGGGTAGAAAACGTACATGAGAGAAATCAGATGCAAGTGTAAGGCTCTAAGTACCCAACAGTGTTTTAAAAGCAAAACCATCAGAAGTTATTCATTGAATGTTTCAGGAGGGCTCTGACAATGAGGAGGAAGAAGGTGAAGAAGAGGAGGAAGAAAACACGGATTACCTTACAGACTCCAATAAGGAAAATGAAACTGATGAGGAGAATACAGTATGTATTACAGTTTCAGATAAGGGAATTGATTTCTGACTCTTTGGTTTTCTTCCCCAAATGTTTTTTGCCAATGTCTTTCATAACTTACCTGAGAAAACACAGCAAGAATACTCCTTGTTGTTCTTTGAAGTATACTTCAGAGCTTATTTTTATGTTTTCAAACTTCTGTTATTACCTTCTGCAAATGTTTATGCAGTCAGCTTTACTACTGCATGTTTTCACAGGACTGTGCTCTTTCACAGGAATAGGTTGCATAAACAATGGTTTTGCAACGCCAGCAATGGTAACAAACTGATTTGATAGAACAAAATGAATTAATTACACTTCACTATATCAGAACTGAAAAGGAGACAAACCAAGAAGTGGAGAAATTCCTAAATATGAATTTGGTAATGACAGATGATTACCTCTGTAGGAAAAGAACCCATCCAGTTGAGCCCGAATTGAAGTACATAGTAAAACAAGTAATGATTGCTACAGAGCAATGTGGTGGGGTGCTGACCTAAAACATTTTTGTTGTCATATTATGCTTTTCAAATATTGAAGGGTGGTACTTGTCCTGAAAATACTATTTATCTTCATGGACTTACAGGAGAAAATAATTAGATGAGATGTGGTAGCGATAGAGAGCTTTCCTTGTAATGCTGCCATATCTAGAGTGTGTACATACACCTCTGTACACAGACGCTATGATGTGAAAATTTGCTGAGTAGCTACCATAAAATAAAAATCAGGAAGTAGTTCTTCAAGGAAATAATCCAGGCCGAAGAGATTGCTGTAACAATTGGGGTTTTTTAAAGCTTTTGATGATGTATCATATGGAAGCAATATGGACATTTCCCCACTTATTTCTAGGCCGAATATTTATGTTTCTGAAACAAACGTTATCAAAGTTGTGGTTTTTTTCCCCTCTCCAATAGGAAGTAATGATTAAAGGAGGAGGACTTAAGCATGTCCCTTGTGCAGAAGATGAAGACTTTATTCAGGCCTTGGATAAAATGATGCTGGAAAATCTTCAGGTATAAATATTTACTTCCTATAATTAATGTAGTCTGTGGTAGAGCTGACTGTATTAGATTGTTTTTTAAAACTATGTGAGTGATTAATGCTTAGCTTACCACACCAAAGAACATGGATTTTGTTTTATCTTAGTTGTGGCCTATTCTCCATGTTTGACATCTTTGCTTAAGTAGCTGTAGTAAAGCAGTTAATTGTATTGTTTACCCAGTGGCTATAAGACACATGCTGCCGTATATTTTACTAGATGGATAATAATCACATCAGATATCACACACTGCTTTTGGCTTTAGACTATCCAAGCTTAGGTTTCAGTGTAATCAAAATGAGCCACGTTTAAATTTATGTATCCTTTAAATCCTCTTTTTTGTCACACCTGGTAAGTAATTAATAGTGCGTATAACAGACTATGATGAATAGGTTAAGATGCTAAAAAGAAAATCTTATGGAGAGTGTCCATTATCACATGTGTCTAACCAAACCTCTGGATTTCTTTTCTTTAAAAGGTTATCCAAAATGTCTTCAGCATATGAAGTATTCTGTCCTGTTAACTTTTTTTCACAAGCAAGGAAACCAAAGGAAAAAATGTAATAAAGCCTAGCACATTTATTTATATATTACTCTGTTTTTCTGGAAGATTAAACTTTTTCTCAGTCATGAAAATGTGAATGTTGCCAAGTTGATGTTTTTAGGATTTGATCGTTGATGGAATTTTCATGCTTGCTGTTGTTCTTTTTTTGTTTTGTTTAAAAGCAACGGAGTGGTGAATCTGTTAAAGTACATCAGCTGGATGTTGCTATTCCATTGCATCTCAAAAGTCAGCTCAAAAAAGGGCCCCCACTTGGAGGTGGGGAGGGAGAGTCGGAGTCTGGAGACACAATGCCATTTGTCATGTTAACACGTAAAGGCAACAAACAGCAGGTAAGAGCTTACGTAAGGTATAGGTATTGCTTAAACAAATAATCCTGTCACTTTATTACAAGTCACACTTAGACTTTGGAAGTCATGGACTATTTGTTTCCTTATTTTATTCTAGGACGAGATTCAGAGAACTAGTTTTTTTCTTGATTGTTAATAAAATCATGTAGAAGAACCCTGTGGTTAAATGATGCAAATTTTAGTGATTACACCAGTAGGTCAGTGCTGTGTCTTACATGTGTTTTAAATATAGTTGTGGAAGATGAATGGATGTAGTTGGTGGACTGCTATTGAAGATTGAATGGAGTAGAATGAAAAAAAAATGTATTCCAGAATCTTCAGTGCTATTTAGGTTTTTCTGGAAGCACTTTCAGCTTCCATTGAAGGTACATGGCATTCACTAAATTCTGTTTTCTAAGTAACTGCCACTTGGCTGAATTCCTGTAACTTGCAGAAACAAAAAGCAAGTGTCTCTGAAGACATTTTTAGGGAACTATTCTAGAACGCTTTGCATTAATCTCTCAAGGACACTTGAATGTAAATTATGTTAAAACAAATCAACCCCTCGTTCCATGCAGCCAAGCTATATATTTGTCTTGGCTCTCTTCTCCAGTATATGTTTCAATTTTCCTAGGTCAGCAAATAAGTAGTGCGCAAATCAGTATCCAACACGTTCAGCGTGCATTCCTAGTCATGGTTTAGGTCTTACAAAGGAACATTTTCATTTTGGTTTTATGAACTGATGATGCAAATGAATATCTTCTTTTGTTTTGCTTTGCGTAGGAACTCATTGTTCAGTTCTGTACCTCTAAAGTGTTTAGATCCATAGCATTACTTCATTTTGACTTCTGTTACCTCAGTTGTCATAGCAGTGTAATACTCGAGGTATACAAACCTGAAGTGGAGCCTTTCTCTGCTTTGATGTGAAAGACACAGCAAAACTGTATGTGAAAAGGGAGGTCTCTTGTAAAAGACTTGAACTAGTGAGTGTGTGCTGTGGCAGGTGCTTTGAAAGGGTGAGCAGTAATACCTGTTTGAGTGGACATATGTATGTTTGCATTTAGTAGTAATGATGAACTGGTTTCCTTATTACATTTGTTTGATTATTTTCATGCAACTCAGATGTTGTATAGGAAGTTCTATAGAAGTTGAGTGGGAAATTTTAGTTGTCGTCATGGGCTGAGAAGGAATTCAGGAGAGCTCTATTAAAATAAAAAGTTAGTTAGCTTTTTCAAGACAGTTTACTGGGAGTATTGGTAGTGAACAAGAATTTTAGGATCTTCATTATTTGGTGTGAGGGGAAAATATTGCCAACCTGTGGCTTAAGAAGAAAGCAGAACTTGTTCAGGACTTTTTCCTGCTCCTCCCCCAATATTTGGTTTTGGGTGTAGGCTTTTCCTGCCAAAACTCGTCTCGGTGTTTCTAGAAATGCAGAAAACAGTTGCTTCATAGACTGCTTCAGTTCTTGAGTGAATGAAAGGCTTCTTTGTCCAGAGTTCTGTATTGAGAAGAAAAAAAAAGTCTTAGTCAGTTTTAATAGAAGAAATAAGTAGGAAAGAAGAGGTGGAGTTGAAAAAAGTTACATCATCCCACAGTATTTCATTTTAAATCGAGCAGAACATGCACAGAATTTTGAAATAAGGATGTGCATTTTACTATGAAGTTCATAGAATCAGCCAGGTTGGAAGAGACTTCCAAGATCATCCAGTCCAACCTGTCACCCAGCCTTATCCCGTCAACTAGACCATGGCACTGAGTGCCCCATCCAGGCTTTTCTTCAACACCTCCAAGGATGGTGACTCCACCCCCTCCATCGGCAGCCCATTCCAATGCAAATCACTCTCGCTATAAAGAATTTCCTCCTTATACCCAGCCTATACCTCCCCTGGCACGACTTGAGACTCTGTCCCCTCATTCTGTTGCTGGTTGCCTGGGAGAAGAGACCAACCACCACCTGGCTACAACCTCCTTTCAGGTAGTTGTAGACAGCAATGACCTCACCCCTGAGTGTCCTCTTTTACAGACTGCACACCCCCAGCTCCCTCAGCCTCTCCTCACAGGGCTGTGCTCCAGGCTCCTCACTGGTTTTGTCACCCTTCTCTGGACATGTTCCATTACCCCAATATCTCTCTTGAATTGAGGGGCCCAGAACTGGACGCAGCACTCAAGGTGTGGCCTGACCAGTGCTGAGTACAAGGGCAGATTAACCTCCTTTGTCCTGATGCTAAACTATTCCTGGTACAGGCCAGGATACCATTGGCTCTCCTGCCCACCTGGGCACACTGGCTCATGTTCAGCTACTATCCGCCATCACCCCCAGGTCCCTTTCTGCCTGGCTGCTCTCCAGCCACTCTGTCCCCAGCCTGTAGTGCTGCATGGGGTTGTTGTGGCCAAAGTGTAGAACCCCGCAGTTGGCCGTGTTAAATCTTATCCCATTGGCCTCTGCCTGCCCATCCAGCCTGTCCAGGTCCCTCTGCAGAGCCCTCCCACCCTCCAACAGATCAACAGCTGCTCCTAACTTGGTGTCTTCTACAAACTTACTGATGCTGGACTCAATGCCCTGGTCCAGATCATCAATAAAGATATTGA
>VWYK01115153.1:593-14324 GCA_013399775.1 Semnornis frantzii | reverse complement strand
ACATATTTTTTCACTCATACTCTGGTTTGAACTCACTCTCTTCCACAATATACAGATCCTGTATTCTAGTTTCTATTGTCTTGAATCTGTCACCTAGTTTCTGTTTTGTTCAACTTCTGTGACTAACCTCATAAATCATCCCTTATCTCACCTGTGTAATTGTGGCAATAATTTTTTTTTTTTAAATGATGTTAAGAAGCCTTATGTTCATGTCCTATGACTGCATCAAAACACTCTAGTTAGCAATTCAAGGTGAAAAAAATAAATTGTTCTTCGTTGTTTTCTCTAAGCATTCATCCTTGACATCTGAAAATGAAACTGCTCTTTCTCCATACGTTTCAACAGCGATAAAAATTCAGCTATGTAAATGTAGGCTTCACTTCAGCACAGCCAACTATTTGCTTAATAATGGACGGGATGAGGCTGATCCAGTCAACTTTGCAATGTATGGGCTGTGCAAGGCCAACCAGAGCTAGAGAAGTAAAATAATTATTTTCACAAGCAGTACAGGTGGCCACAACTGAAGGAAATCATATTCATTTCAAATATATGTGTATTCATGCTCACACTTTTCATTGGATCAGGGATCCCCTGCCCTATACACATGCTTACCACATCCCAGAAGGGGGTTGGAGCTTCCATCATGGACTGAGCTGCTTATCACTGATGGGATCACACTCACGCAGAGCTGTGTTCAGCTACACAGCACTGAAGGATATAATACTCTCTTGTTTAGTTGTATTTCGACTATCTTTACTCACAGTGAGTAATTCTTTTGAAGTCAGTGTGTCTACGCAAGTGAGTAATGTCCTCAGGATCTGGCCCTTCAGCAGTGTATGACGTGCCATGTTTCAAATGCTTCTGCACTCTTGTTTTTAATACTGCATCGCAATTTACCTACTGGAATTATCTTCTGAATAGCTTCTTTCCACAGATTCCATTATGTATATTCTTTTATTTATTACATTTTCGCTTTGATCTGCATGCCAATCAAGATAAGCTCAAGATAGAATTTTAATGAACACAAGGAACTATGTGTAGCTGCAATAGCCAGTTTTACTTGCTCTATGGGTGTGTGCATTTATTTTTACTTGTGTAAAATCCAGATGGTAAAGTTGCAGTATACGAAGCACTTCATATTCATCTGGTTGCTGTGAAAAAATAAAAAGATTTCAGTATTATTTTCATAGCTATCATAAGTACCTCATTTTATCTGTTCGATATTTATAGTTTGGTTATAGGGAATTAAAGGAGACTTAAGGAAAAAAAAAAACAACACAACACTAAATAGAATCATGACAAAGATTAATATCTTCCAGAGAAGATAACTACAAATCTTTAAGAACAGAGACTTCTACCAGTGAAATGCTTACTACCTGGTTCCAGATGAGGTGTAGATGGATATTTCCAAGGTTAAGATTGAAGAATTAAAAACCTATTAAAATCATTTATCTGGAGTAGAAAAGGTGGGAAATAAGCAGCAGTTGCTGAATATTTGTAACTTGTAAGTAAAAGAGAAGCAGAACAGGACTGAGAGGAACATACGGAATACACTCAGAGAAGGACTAAGGCTCAGATAGACATATTCAAGCCTTTCATTATCTTTCTTTACTTTTACTTATCTTTTGATAAGTAATACCTGGGTTATCCAAATAAGGCGATCAATACAAGCTCTTGGAGAGATTTTTCTTTATGCGTGTCAAAACCCAGCCAAGCTATGATTGCAACATAAAGGCAGCCTTCTCCACTCCAGGGTCCACCCAAAGAATTATTAGGTGTACAGTTTCTATCACAACGGAAAAGGTCTGGGAAAGAAGCAGGTTCCAGCTGTGAGAAAGGTTTAAAACAAAACAAAACAAACAAATAAGGAAAGAGAAAAGATCTGTAGTATAAAAGGTCTGGCATAGGGATCTAAAACAAAGCTTATCCTGCAACAATGTAAGGTGCTTTAATAGATAGCAACCACTAGAACTGTACACATACATGAAATTAGCTGAAATGCAAGAGTTATATTTCACTGTCTGTAAAATAACAACCTCAGTAAAAGTAATCATGGTTTCATATGCAGTGGTTGTTATCAAAGGGGTGATATTTTGACTATGGACTTTGTGATACTTTCCATTTTTCTGTCAGTATTGAATTATCCCCCACTGAAGCCACTTGTGAAGATTTGGACTGCAGCACAACGCAGGCAGCACATTGGATCAAAAAGTATCACCCAGGGAGTGCACCCATAGTAGCTACTGCTGAGGCCTGAAGGAACAACCAGTGCTTGACTTGGTGCAATTCATTATAGTGGAGACAAAATGTTGTGATGCAATTCATTATGGTAGAGCTGTAGTGTTTGGGATCTATTCCACAACACATTGATCCTCCCAATGAAGGTGACACCGATTGCCTATCCAAGGTGCACATTGTAATACAAAGTCAGTTTCTAAACAGTCATCTCGAGTTGCTTTGCCATTGCTAACAGAATTTTGTGGTTGCATAGAGCGTAATGCTGAGGGATGTAGTGAACTTGAGCTTTCTCCCTTTTGGAGGCACCTTGCACCACTGCTGGTGCAGTGCTCTGGATGGAGCCAGAAGTTATAGCAGCTCAAGCAACTAGTGCCCCAGAGATAATGCTAATATTCAGTGTCCATGGGAACTGTGGCAAACATGTGACTCTGCCAGAAGGGTCAGGAAAAGGAGAATGGAGTCCACAAGTGGAAATGTAGGATGAGACATAGCATGTTGCTGACACAATGACAAGAGTATATTATATACATTAATTAAGTAGCAAGAAGGTATGCCTGTCTCTCAGTGATGCAGGATGTTTGACTGTTGATGCTTTGCCAATGCTTCCATCTCCCCTGTCAAGCTCATTCTCATTTTTTCAGAGTATGACTTCTCGACAACATATACTCTCTGCAAAATTAGACTTAGCTCGATCACCAGAGCTTGGTCTGCACTCTGCATTTCTGCTGGGGCAACTCTATGACTACATGCTGAATTTCCAAGTTTAGATAAATATGGACATACCAGGGAGAAGTCTGTCTACACCAACCATAACCCTGGAAGAAAATCACTCTTACACCAACTAAATACTCCAGTAGAGGCAACTTCAAGCACAGCATATATACCCCTCTATGTATTGCTCAGATGTAACTATAGCCTTCTGTCTTGTTTCATGGAAAGCATTATTTTATTCTGAAAGTAGTGGATGAATCTCTGTTAATTTTCAAGCAGAAATGGTAAAGGACAAATAATTCCTTTACTAAGGTGCACAGTATAGGTCTGACATTAAATCATTAGCAGAAACCTATTGCTAAAATTTTGGGATGATAACTAGATAAGAATCTACATGATAAAAAGATCTCTTATTGACTTAAGAAATGAATTAGTGTCTTATTTGGTTCTTATGCCTCCTTTGGTATAACCCACAAGGTTAAACCACAACATAGTATGAATACAGTTTGGATACCAACCTCTGCACCTTCAAGAACCTGTCCATCAGTTTCAATGAAATCTGAAGACTGAGGACAGAATGTGGTGCCCTACAGGCTTTGTAAATGCATAGGAAGATCGTGCAGGGTTGTGGGTTGCATCAAGAAGAGAGAACAGCAAGAAAAAAGGTGTTTGCCCATTACCACAAGGAAAACAAATGTTATATACCAGGCAAACAATTTCACCTCCCTTGCCTCAGAGGGAAAATAACCACAAGAGGTGTATCCTCGGTGTACATACACCTTCCTAGGTGAGCAGGGAGGAATAATGAGCAGCTCTCCTGAGATCTCTGCAGGTGTGTGAAACCACATATGAACTCTTACTAGGGAAGAGTCGAGTTCATGTTGGTGTAGACGGAATTTAAGTGAGACCCTTGGTAAAACCTCACTAGGCAGAGGAAGCATCTGCTGCAAGCCTGCTGATGCTGTGAAGCTGAAAGGCAAAGCAGTGCACATATCTATCAGTTGCTTTGACCTATGTCGGGTGGCTTCACTGAGGTGACTTAATGCCTCAGAGATCTGCTGAGGCAGACAGCCAGCCTTGCTCACCCCCCAGGGCTGCAACATTTTCTTTGCTGCCACATACCTCAAGGAGCAGTTTCCCTTTTCTTTCGGCCTGGGAATCTGTGGCCTATGGGCTGGGCTGGTCTAGAGTTTTGTTCCAGAGGACCTGTAGCCACCTCAGCAGAAGAAAGGCAGACACAGCTGCCTCGCTACTGAACAGCAAGATGAATGTTAATTGTGTTTCTAGTTATCACAGGAGAAATCTATTGTGTGTATCAATGTGCAACCCACAATGAATGCACAAAAATCCCAACTAAACCCTAGGTTAAAAAGCAAATCCCATCTTGTGACTGCAAAATCTCCTTTGTCCATGAATCTGTAGCAAATGATACAACAGAATCACATCAGATGTTGCAATGTCTGATCCTTCATATGCCATAAAGCAGATAACTCTCCACACAACTGAGACTACATTATTATTGCAGTGACCACACTCTTGTACTCTCCCGGAGATTAATTTACATGTCTCTTCTTCTAACAGATGGATTTTTGTAGTGAGCAATATAGATGAGAAACATGTACTTTCACTGAAAGAAATGTAGAATTAAGTCAAAACATTTTTTAAAATCACTGACACATCACTGTTTTTTGTTTCCTGAAGTGAAACTGTCTCTCCGTTTCTTCTGCCACAAAAATAAACGAAGCATTTCAGTTTTAAGTAGAGTGCTAAACTCAGTTTGAAATCAGCACAGTACCTTTTCTTCTCAGCCAATTCAAGATGATTTCCTGAATGACAACAAAATGTCCTGAAGATAAAAAAATCTCACAATCATGTCTCATTGACTGTACTGAGGACAGCATCCAAAGGTCACTACCTGTAGGCAAGTATATTTTTAAAGGACAGATGCTGTGAAACAAAATACTTTGCAAAGCAATGCAAATGAAGCAAATGTGATGCAAACGAACTTCTGTTCTGTCAGTTAAAAAAAAAAATAAAACAAGGAAACTTTGAGATATGGCTTGAAAACTGAAGAAACTGGGTAAGTTAAAAAATATTCAGAATCATGCATTTTACAACTAAATATCAGAATGTACATTAAATACAAATGTTACAAATGTTTGGAGAGAGAGATTAAATTTTTACTTGTGATTAACTATCCTTGAGGAAACATATTGAAGAAATACTTGCCATCTATCAAACTCCTATTACATTGTAGTGAAACACTTTGAAACATCATTCTGATTTGGCAAAGGCATCCTAAAGCTTCTGCGCAAATATTAATGAAAATCACCCAGTATTATGAAAACATTGACATTAGAATTACAAAATTCTCTGTTTATGGGGAAAAAAAAAATTTAGGGTGCCATGCTAAAAAAAAACACAACCCAAAAAAAAAGGTAATCCCCTAATACTGTACTTTAAAACAGATGTTTGACTACAGATGCAGTTTCATGTGAAGGGTCAATGAGTTAAAACAATCTAAGATTGGAAATTACCTTAAGAGGTTGCTGCATTCCCATATAACCCTTTACAGGTATTTTTCTGGCCCATCTTTAAAATCATGGAATGGTTTGTGTTGGAAGAGACCTTAAAGATCACCTTGTTATAACTCAAAAAGCTTTCAAAAAGAAAATTTTTAAATTCCCTCTAGTGGATCTATCTTTTTGTGACAATCATCTTGCTGCAGTAGACTTTACTTTTCCACCTCAGTCTTCCCCTTTCAAACCAAGCAATTCTCTTTCTATGGTTCCTTTTGTATGTCATGTTCTCTAAACCTCTTATCCTGCTTGTTACTTTCACCTGAACCTTGCTTACATCCTTGTTCAAGTGCAGAACCTGAAAGTGAGCGGAATCTTACAGCTGAGGTTTCACCAACCCCAAACAAAGCTGAGAAGCTGCCTTCTGTCTCTTGATCGTATCACGTTGATTTTGTCTTTTTCACATCAGCCTCAACTGCTGACTTGGTTTGTGCTTCACAGTAATCTCCAAATACTTTCCTGTCGTGCTGCTGTTTCTCATTCTCCCTCTTATTTGTGTGTTCGATTGCAGTTCTCCCCTTGCTTAATTTTATTCTGTGGATTTCAGGCTGTCCCTCCACTTGACCTGTTTGATTTCTGAGGCTCTTCTCCAAAGTGGTTGGTGTATCACCCTACCATCCGCAAATTAATTCTGTGTGTGTGTTCTCTAGTATCTTGTTTAGACTCTTAATGAACAATTAGATTAGGACCGGTACCAGGATGAAAGCCTGCGAGGACCCCACTTGGAAGGACTTGACAATTTTGCAGTGAAGCCCCTGTTTTACTCTTTAAGGGAAATGTTTCAGACTGTCCTGCTTCCCAGTGATTTCCAACAGGCTGTATTTCCCTGCCTTGCTCATGACATCACAAAAGACTGTCAGAAAAGTCTCACCAAAATACTTGTCTGCTGTTTCTCCACCCTTCGGCAGGTTAGTTAACCACTTGAAGGGAAAAAAGGCATGCTAAGGCAATGTTTTTACTCTGAATCATGCAATAAGCATTATGTTTTAAACAAAAGTATAAAGTAAAGCAATTTCTAAAGCAAATGCCTGAACTTTCCCATCAATGATTTAATAAACTTCCTGTTTTTAAAAACAAACCAAACCAAACAACAAACAAAGACACTTTTGTTACAGGTATGTATGAATACCTGATCAGATGGTAAATGAATAAAATTTATGCTTGACTTGTAAGCTGTTTGCTTTGGCATTTGCCGCATAATGTGTTTGTACAAAGAGAAGGCTAAGTATGCAATGAAATTATTTTCCCACCTATTCTTGTCACAAAGTTTCCTGAAAGTACAGATTCTTTCTTCACTCTCTGTACGTAACTTCAAAACAGCATCTCATGGTCACAAAACTCTTATGTTGTGTAAATATCTCTTAGGGCATTTGATCTTCTCCTTTCCTCCTCTTCCATTAGCAGTTTTTATTGCAGCTGCTTGAATACAAGGTAATGAAAGCTCATGTTTCTGTTTACACTGCTAGGTCTGTATTGGTACACAGAACAAGAGAGGAAACAAAAAGTTTGGGCATTCTTATAGAGACTGTCATCAAAGATCCACTGTTTTCTAGTCTGCACTTAAATCAGTGTGTGGAACGACACTGCAGGACCTGTCAGTTAACTCATTAAAGGCACTTTCTCAGGGATTCTCTCCAAAATGCAGTTTTATTTCTGTGTGCAATGGAAGGTAGTATATTTTAGCATAGTGAGTAACTTAAAATAGATAATAAATTAGATAACAATGTTTGTGTACTATGCATGATAAATGAGTGATTTGTGTTTGCATAATGATTTCTGTCCTTCAGACAGGATATGTGGTTCTGCTCAGCATTACACAGGGATGGAAGGTGAATCAACCTGTTATTTGTATACCCTAGGAGTCCCTTGGACTTTTCTGGGAGAGCAATGGAAAGTCTCCGACAGTGGGAATGGTGCTGTTATGTCACAGAAGTTGGACAAATTTGGAGAGAGGACAAGCTAGCCAGAAAGTGCATCCTTCCAGGTACAAGGAGCTGCCTTTTGTTGTTGTTGTTGTTGTCGTCATTTTCCCATTACCGTATTAGCACACAAGGAAAGGCTAGAAAATAGCCTGGCAACAGCTCTCCCAGAAGCTGAATTCCCTCTGCACAGTGACACAGGAGGTGCTAAAGTGCAGTGCCTATTTCATCCACTGGTTCTGTAAGGTCTGCCGGCAAATTTACCATCACTCTGTGCACTTGTGAAGAAGTCTTGCTCTTCTCTGGCACTTGTCTGATCCATTAAACCAATTCCTGTTTTCCTGTATGGGGTATGGTCTAGAGGATATATGGAATCTCTGAGATTCAGGGCAGGTGTTTTCTCTGCATTTTGTTATTATTCTTAGTAAACACGCTACAGCCAAGACCATTTATAAAGAAGTAAGTCATCATGTGTCACTGATCCTTTGAACCAACGCATTTGCAGCAGAAATATGATCATCTTTCTGGTATATTTATTGCAACCAACACTATTAATATCAACATTTCTAGAAGACAGTTTTCCTAATTCTAAACTTAGCAATTTAATCATCCAATCCAGACAGAGACAGCTCCTCACCTGCTTACTAAAGTAGCTCTCCTTTCTCATTGATTAACCTCCAGCTTACAGCTCTTCCTCAAGGCATGGTCCACAGTATGACAGTGGTTTTCATAGGCAGGACAGAGCTACCTACAAACTAACCACACCAGGTGAGAGCAGCATCAGTATGAAGTTTAGTATAGGCAGCACGTGTATCTCCTGTTTGCGGGATTGGTGCAAGCAGAGTCCTGTACTGCAACAACTACACTATTAGCTAGTTAATAGTGTGGTAATATTAAACACTGTCTACCCTGATATTGTTGGTTGACATTTAGATACACCCTGAAAAGAGAGAGATTTACTAGGCTCATTATCTAGTAATGATCATTAACAGCCAAGAAAGACTGCTGATCCTTGTTTGTTCTCTAACTCAGTAAATTTTGTAATTTTCAGTTAAAAAAAAAAAAAAGAAACATAAAAAGGCCCCCAAATGTCTATGCAAGAACTGAATTGATCTCAGTTAAAAATGTGTGTATCAAGCTAAAAACTGAATACAGTAAAAATGCACAGGAATTTACAAAACTGGAAAATGTAGTAATTTCCAGAGAAAAAGACTCACAGTGAATTGCAGTTTTGGATCCGTCAAACTTTGAAAGGATCAAAGTGGCTATCTGTGTATTAATGATATTCAAACTGATCAATGGAAGAAGTAAATGGAACAAAAATTTTATTGGGAGAACATCAGTAATATGCATTAAGAATTGAATATAACAAGGTTGAAAGTGAGAGAACGAGAGACAGAGGGACAGATCTGGAATGAGGAACTGTCTGCCCTGCACAAAGATAAGTGGTAGGGGAAATATGTGTATTCGATTAGTACATAAATATTGCAGTTTCCATGGTGTTGGTATTTGTCGAACTACTTTCTAAGGAGAAGTTCAAATACTGAATAGTTAAATGACTGAGAATGTCATTTGAATGTTAGTTGCTTCAGAAACTTAGTATGTAACAATATCCACCCAAAGCATTTATAAATTCCAAACCACCGCAATTATTTTTGAAATTATAACCCCTCCCATGAAATATGTATAAACAGAACTCTCCCTAGTGAGTGCTTGAAAATCTGGCCCTTTGGCCCCCGTCTTTGGTTCCTTGGTTAGATAATTAATAGGCTTTTCCCAGAAAATATATTTCATACAAATTAGAACAATGGACAAATTCATGGAAAACGTGAACAACTCACAGGCCGAATCATGAGTAGAAGAAACAGTTGGAAGTCTTCAAACAAATTGATTGATCTTAAGGCCTCTCATTTTGCTTAATTCTAGAAATACAGGGGTCTAGTGCATCTGAGAGGCAGTGTGGTAATAAACCTGTAAGTGATTGAAGAGAGGAAGTGACAGTCAAATATTGCAATCATTTAGTCTTCCTTTATACATTCTTGCATGCCTGTTAAATTTAGCCTCTTTTTCCTAATTCTCCATACTACAGAAACTGCAGTTTGTTGAAATAAACTACTGCACAAGTGGGCTCCACAGTCTCTATTCTCTAATTACTACATGAAGTATTAAAGTAATTGTTACAGGGGGAGTAAGCAAAATGTTTAAGCATCTTTAAACACACTGTTGCACTGCAACTTAGAGATCCAAGTACTTACAAAAAGTTAGCCCTTTCCAGATGCATCATTTCAAGTCCACCAATAGCTCATTCCAGTCAGAGGATGCTATTCACACACTTGAAGTTACACATGTTCCTGAGTGTTTTGCAGAATAAGGGTCTGCTTTATTTGTTAAATGGAAGTGAAAACAGATGGAAACTCATTATTAAGCAACCAGAAGGGAGTAAAATAAAATGAGAATTTAATAAATTATAACATTTTCTAATGACTGGGTTTGCATGAAAAAATAAAGCAAGATCCACACATGTTCAGATGGAAATCTCAAAGGCATATCGATGCATTCTGAGTAATAAAACCCCCTTATGCTCACATATTTAATTTACCCACTTGCTGGCATAATCCCACACTTTTGAATAAGACAAGCTCTCATTACAACAAATGGCAGTTTTGCCTAAACACGCACCTGCGGGATCGAGCTTCAGTTGCTGAAACTCACATTTACTCCCTGAAACTACCAGCAGATCAGCATGTTGATAAGCACTGAATACATTACCACAGCAGAACATACAAAGCTGCGTTTGAACAGGTGACATTTCCTTTTCAAGGCAGACCTGTTCAAAAGTTTAGCATTAATCATTTCCAAGCAGGCGCAACAGAATTATCTACCATATCTGTCAACTTACTTCTTCTTCTAAAGGTAAACTTCTTCAACCTGTAGAAAGTGGTGTAAAAAACTGTAAAACAGAGCCACTGATTAACTACTCAGTGCAATTTAACAGCAGCATCAGGATTTGCTCCTTTGACAGATGATACATGCCAGCATTAAATGTGTATATAGGTATACACATTTATAGGCTTCTTGAAGTAAGAGACAATATTTGGTTTGGTTACCTCAAGCTCAATTCTACAGATCTGTACAGTCACAACTGATTTTTCACAAGTGAAGTCACTGAACACACTGGAGTGAACTAGCAGTCAATTTCCATGTATGCTACAAGAGGTTTCAACAGATGCACCTGTGTCCTATTTTTAAGGGCTTCTGTGGGCTTTGCTTCATGTACTTGAACTGTTACAACCTATTGTTTTCAACAGATTCAAAGGAAAAACTCTTGCTTATTTCTAACAGCATGTATAGCACAGTAGAAGTATCTACTAGTGCCCAGAGAGTTGCTCATGCACCTGGAAAAGAGAGTTGTCCTCAGCTTCCCTGGTGCATGGTTGCCATGGTGTGCCTGGCAAAGCTGCTTGGTGGGCTGTGGGATGAACAGTAGGACTACGAGTCTCTTGGACTCTGCAAAGTGGTTTTCAACCACAGCTGGGGCTGCCCTTGCAGATTTTACTATTTGCACAGACCAGCAGCACTTAGACTAATGAATGACACTTACACGGCACCATTCTCCAGCATTAAAACTGGCCAACTCATAGTGTACCATGCCATTAGTATTAAATTCCCCTACTCTCCAAAACAGGGTGGCCATACTCACATGGCCACCTGGGAACAGTTCCGGCCTCTGCTGAGTCCCCAGTCACGCAAAGGAATTGTTTCAGAGAGTGTTTGATGGCCTGGGCCAAAAGCATGTCAGCAACTGTGCTGGTGACTTAAGCCTCAGTGCCCCAGCATCGTTTAATTTACTAGTAGAGAGGCGGACTCAGTGCATGTGGTCTTGAAAGCAGCCTCAGGGAGCATCTCAGAGTGAATGTAGAAACATCCCCTGAGGCTGTTGGTGGGACAAATAACTCCTTGATCTGAACAAGATTATCAACATCTGGCCTATAATTAACACCACTGTCCAAACTGGCAATGTGCTGATACAGTAATACTTAGCATTGTTGTAGCTTGCTCTCTTTTGATTAATGAGTCTGCATTTAACTAAACAGTATACATTAACTACCATTAACAGCACATTAATTGTTAACTACACACTACCTAGACACATTACTAGGTAATTGCCTTTCTGTTTACATATTAACCAATATGTCTATAGATTAAATATTTTTTTAAAAGAAATTCTCATCTGTACATCACAAATAAATTTATTAAATTATTACTTTGTGGACACCGATTAAAGAATTCTGGGTATTTTAATTCTTTCTTAATTCTTCTTAACTCTACTGGGATATTTTTATCCACTTGTGGAAATACCACTCTATTTGTATGATCACCACAGAGCTACCACACTTCTATAACCTCAGATCTTATCATCCTCCCTACAATCTTTGCAGCTCCAGTTATCAAAGTTTAGTTCTCAGGAAGCTCCCATTCTACAATAAAAATTAATTTCAGTTCCTGAATAAACCTTCCTGAGAACCTCAAATCCAGGAGTTTTTATTCGGAATTAGACTACTTGGTTTCCACGTCTATCGTTCTTCAACACAAGGTTAAGCAAAACTGAATAAGTACCCAGAAGCTACTGCCATCAACATTTACTTGAAAGACCAAGCTAGACCATGGATGGAGAAGGCCTTGTGTTTGTTGGTACAGTGCTGAACATGCTGAATTCTCTGCAATGATGATTAACTTGGTCCAGGACCGGCAGAAGCCTGCAGCATGGAGCTTAACTGGAATATGAGCAACTACAACCACCCTTGCTTTCCTGTAATTTCTCAGTTCCATAGCAGGCACCTCACTTTCATAAATTCTTGGGGTTTCCCCCCACACCTAGAATCATGCTCCCCTCTGGAATTCCCCCCCACACCTAGAATCGTGCCCCAGACATGTATCCCCCATGACAAAGCTGAGAATCTTGGCCTCTGTTCAAACCTCAGCTTCAGGGGGATCCTGTGCCTGAGAAGATGGGTCCATTGGTGTTTCCTAAGGCATTCTTTGTACTGTCTGGATCCATCTCTTTCTACACATCAGACGGGTCGTAAAACATAGCCAAAAGAAGAGCTGCCAACAACTGCTTTGTGTAAAACAATTTAGTGGCTAGGGCATTTCTGAAGGACAGGTGATTTGGAACCTATGGTAGTTTTCCATATGGAGAGGTTCAACCACCCATCCTTCAAGTCTCCAGGGAGTGCTTCGACCACTGCTGTGTCGAAGTTGCCAGGTTGTATGAAAAGCAAACACAGGGACTCAGAAAGCAAGAAAGGGTATGACTCTGCATCCATCACCAAGGAGAAGAGTCCTAGGTGTCGGTCCTTGTTCCAAGAGCTGTTTGCATACTTTATCTAATGATTACTTCATGTAAATAGCCCTTGTATGAAGGAAGGGAATCTCTGGGGCCAACCCAAAGCCCATTGAAGTCAATGGAAATAAAAGCCAACTGAAGTCAATAGAAAGTTTTCCACAGATCTCAGTAGGCTTTGGATCACTTTGGGAATACTTCTTGGGTGGTAAAGGCTTCATGCCAATGTACTGAAGGCATGCACCGATTGCATACTAACACACACGTTGTTGTGGCTTATTGCTATATTTGAGCCAGCCTTTGAAAATGATCATAACATCCTGAGGCAAACTAGAGAGTCAATTATTCAGAATGTTTGTCTTGAATGTTTAAAGGCCCAGTCATGGACTCCTTAGGCTAGGTTCCCACTGTCCACAACAAGAACTCTCTCTGAGGACAGGCAAAGCTCTGAAGCTCACAGCTGCAGGGTATTTTGATGCCCTTGGCACAGCCTTGACTACAATTTTAATGCACAGATAGCCAACCTGACTTGAAACTATGTAATGTGGGCAGTGAACACAATTTAGCCATACCAGCATAGCACTTCATATGGGTCAATTAGCCCTGCCAAGAGGTAGAGTTCATTAATCTAAGGAGAAACCTGCATAGACTACTTCCAACTCCTTGAAAGGTAGATTTGCAAAGCAGTGTTTTGTGCCATGTGGACATGCTGGTTATCCTTCTAGTCCAAATACTACACAGTTAGTGATTCTGTAGCAGATACGACAATTCTGAAGTTACTGGACTCGTACATTCTCTCCATGGAAGTGTCTGCCATACAGTTTGGTATTTCAGAGTGAACTTACTGAGCCTTCCCAATGACCAGACAAATCAGTCCCTGGTTAGAGTTTGGCATGCAAAAATTTTACCAAAGAGAGTTGAAATGCTTTCTTTTTCCAGA
>VWYK01115152.1:0-10732 GCA_013399775.1 Semnornis frantzii | reverse complement strand
TCCTTTGCACACACTCCATCACCTTTATGTCCTTGTAGCAAGGGAAGAACTCCTTCTCTCCTGGTTTGCTCTACAGGATTTGCCAACTGGCCAGAGGGTGTACAAAGAAAAGCATTGTGCTGTTTAGTGAAGAATAGTATCTTCTAGATTAAAAAGCTATGCTAGCTATTGAAGTACTATCTCTAGCCAGACAACTAGTATAATGTGCTTTTAAAAACATGTTTTTCAGCTGAAATATATAAACTGGAACCCTTTAGAGTTCTCTATTTTTCTAAATCATGAGCTTTCTGCTTACATTTAAAAAAGGAATTTGCTAGCTGAGTTGCTGATGGAAAGGACAGGGACAGTGAGAGCTGCTGGTCTGGGTTGTTCTATCCACAAAGGAATGCTCCAACAAATACTGCTGGTTAAAAATAAGGTCCAGGCTTTCACACGTCAGACAGTTAGAATACGACATGCATATGGATAAATGCTGAAAGAGCACAAGTTCTTCTAGAACAAGCATCATGTCAGTCTTCCAGGGAAAATGTTACATTAATGATACTTCAGAACACAGAAATATCATTAAAAGCATTTACCATTACGGACATTATCATCATCATGCAGAACATATTTTATTACACCAGGCAAAACCATCAGAGAGCAGTAATTCACTCTGCTGCCTGCATCAAGGTCATAGATCATCTACAGAAGCAACCGAGCTGTGATAGTCACCAAAAGGAGCCATAAAACCGCACTGATGACCAAATATCCAAGAAAACATCAGTAAATAAATGTTTTTCTTAGCACACATTTCAGAGTAAACCAGTAGTGAATAATAAGCAAAGTGTTTTTAAGTCAATGTATCTTCATTATCAGTTACACTCTGGTGTATGATGACTCTCTACATTCCTTGGAGCAGCTCCTCTACTACAGTCCTGAATGACAAGCAACTATTAATAACATCGTGTGTGAGTCAGAAATGCTATTCAATTGTAATAATGAAAGCCAGAGGCTCTTACTGACAACAGAAATTTCCTGTTTCCTTATAATATATTCTGACGGTTTTGCACTCTGTACTGGTTCTTCAGGATATTTTTAACCCCAGAAAGAGGCAGTATCCAAACAATACAACAGACTGATACAACTTTTTCTTAGTATTGGAGTGTTTTTCATGTTTTGCCTAAAACGTCCCATTAACTATTCAGATTCTCACTGGCCAAAGCTAAATGGTAACAGCTGCTTGCTGTGCTGACGAATTCTAAAACGCTCTGGCTGAAGGGTTGTCATTGGCTTGCCCTCCACAGTCAGTTACAGAAAGTTAACATCAAGAACCTTGCTGCATGATTTCGTGCTCCGCCAGGTATAATAAAAGTTGCTTGGCGAAGCAAAACCAAACTGTGCCGTTTCTGTTTGGTGTCAAAAATGCTAAGGACAGCTAGAAGAAGCCAACAGCCAAGCCTGAAACTACAGAAAAATGGGGATTTTGTTTCTTTTAAAAAACTTTTCAGAACTGTGTGTTTTACACTGAACAGAAGTGCAGTCAGCAGGTCGAGAGTAGTGATTCTTCCCCACTACACTGCTCTCATGAGACCCCACCTAAAGTACTGTGTCCAGTTCTGGAACTTTTATTACAGGAAAGATATGAACGTGCTGGAGCATGTCCAGAGAGGGGCCATAAGGATCATCAGAGGCCTGGAGCACCTCTGCTATAAAGACAGGCTGAGAGAGTTGGAGTTGTTGAGTTTGTGAAGGAGAAGGCTCCAAGGAGACCTTATTGTGGCCTTCCAATATCTGAAGGGGGCCTACAAGAAAGCTGGTGAGGGACTTTTTAGGATGCCAGGTAGTGATAGGACTAGGGGGAATAGATCCATGATAGAGGAGGGTAAATTTAGATTAGATGTTAGGAAGAAGTTCTTCACCATAAAGGTGGTGAGACACTGGAACAGGTTGCCCAGGTGGAAGCCCCATCCCTGGAAGTTTTTCAGGCCAGGCTGGATGTGGCTCTAAGCAACTTGATCTAGTGGAAGGTGTCTCTGCCTATAGCAGGGGGGGGTGGAACTAGATGGTCCTTCAGGTTCCTTCTAATCCTGAAAGTTCTGTGATCAGAACCAGCATCAAAGCAGTCCTAACACAGACAAAAATATCATCCATATACACTCATACACTGTTCATGTCTACATAAAAATTCTTATAGATCACTGAGACCTGACATACTTAAAATATGAATGCATTTTTCCTTTCATCATAAAACTGTACCTTTGAATTAGTAACCACACCTGTTTTTTAATCACACTGCTGTGCACAGAAAAAAAACAGACTACAGAAAAACCAGATTACAGAGAAAATGCTAATTCACCATTAGATGCAGGCTTACTGGACTCGCCATGAAAACCTAAATACGAGATGACTTCAATTCCACATCAGCCATGGTTTTCAAGAGAGCAGAACTAAACAGAGGCAAGATATTTCTTAAAAACTGGAAACTCAAGTTCTGACGTACAGCTTTTTGCATCATCCCCAGGAGCAACCCCATGGCCAACTCATGGCTCACCTCCCTTACAGCCACAGTAAAGCTTGCAGCTGCCTCTTCAGAAGCCCAAGCACAGAGGCAGCACTCATCCACATGTCTACTTGCTACCAAAAAATCTCATTTTCTTCAGCATTCCTCTCCTTGATCTCTCATGCCTTTCACTCGTGTTCACAAGCCACCTACATTTTGACCTAAGCCGCTCATTGCAGCACAGAAGTTGGTTCTACTCTGGAACCAGTCACACCAACATGATATGGTCTCTGAGCATGTGCACCTCTGCTGAGACGCCTCACTGCCCCTGCCTCCTCCAGCCAGGTGACAGTTTCAGGGGACAACTCCACTCCTTCAAACACCTTAGCATGAGAAAAAGCTGTAGTCATAATTTCCTTCTGCCTCTATGGATCCTGTCTGTTATCAGCCAACAGGACCTAGAAAGCTGTATCAGCCGATTCCAGTCATTAACGACTGCCCTGTGCTCTTATAATTCAATGAAAACTAAGTATTTTTCAAAAAACAGTGCCCAGAGGTTAGTCCTTAATGCAATGATTCTGTTTACAGCTGTTTCCCCTCTCAGCCTTATTGCTGGAAAAAAAATATCACCAGGTAGTTATGCAATTTGCCAAAGATTTAGAAAAATCAAGGGAAGAGTAAGAGTATGTGGTACAACGACCACGTTTTCACACCTTAATTCATGTTTCTGATACCTTTCTGCAGCCAGCAGCTGTGCTCACCAGACTCTGTATTCCTGTCACAAGATTTATTACAACTGAGTTTTCAAGATAGATAATTTCTTAATGACTTTATGAAATATTTTTATTTACAAAGAAACTCTACTTCTGGGAAATTCCCCCCATATCTTCAGTGTTTGAACTAGATACTAGAAGAATCCAAACTGCAAAAAAACAAACTGCAACATCTTGTAACTATATACCTCAAGTATAAAGTACACCATTTTCTGATATAATTCATATTCTTGACTGACACTTCCTGCAAATTCAGATTTAGCTACAGTAGCTAACATTTCTATGCAACCAACAAGCTAAGTGATCATTTTAAGTTTCAATATAAAACATTTTCCCCTTATGCACAACAGATTTCCTGAATAAATACAGCTATAAATAAAATACATTAGAAGAATGACTACAAAATACAATAATCAGCAGCTGAAACCACTGGTTGTTTAGATTGTTAACAGATCCCTTAGACCTAACGTGGAAGATGTCAAGTTGTCTAAATGGATGGCTTTTTGGTGCTTTCATACTGTTATGCAAGCAGTTTGCTTTCCTTCAATTAATGTATTGTTACTTCATAGTTCTCATGTGAACTAGAATCCATAAATGTATCTGTTCTGAAGAGTGGATCGTAGACAACACCACAAAAAGTGGAGGACTGACTAAATGCCCTTTCACCCCTTTATATAGTTCATCTGGTTTTTGTAGATTCATTCAACCAGACCATAAGATGTATGCAAGTATTCAATTTCTGCTTTCACTAGAGGTATCAAAGCCTCAAGTAGCCCTTCGCTGAACTCGTTCCCAGTTTTTGATGTTCCTCCTATCCCAGGAGGCCCAAAACTGAACACACAGTGTAGAGACATGCTCAGTAGAGGAGGATAATCCCTTCTCTTGATCTCTTGGCCACGTTCCTGTTCATACAGCCTTGGATGCTGTGGCCTCCCTTGCTGCCAAGTGTGCTGCTGGCTCATGCCCAAATCTCTGCCCATCCAAAACCCTAGGGCCTTTCCACGGAGTTGCTCCCTGGCCAGTCAGTTTTCAGTTGGTCTCCTTGCTGGGGCTCCTCATTCCTGAGCACAGAGCACCGGTTGAATTTCACCATTTTCTGGTCAGCCCACTCCTCCAGTCTCTCTAAGGCCCTCAAGACAGCAACTCTGCCTTTGCTGTACCAACTGATTTTCCCCCGGTTTGTTGTCATCTACCCATGCTGTATAATTTGGCAACAAGAATACTGTGTGAGACTGTCAAAACCTATTAGCAAGCTGGCTAGTCACTGAACAACTGGAAGCTCTCAAAAATCAGAGTGATAAACACAAAGACAGACAGCGGAAGCCAGCCGGCCAAGTAACTTTTCAAGTGCATTGTAACTTGGTAACTTATGCCTGCAATTGCCTTTTAAGTAAGAATATCAAAGCAAGACAAGATGTGAGGAAGCGTTTCAAAGAACACAGGGCTTTTTTACTCAGAAATGTTTAAATTATTCTTGACAGAATTTAGAACACACTTTGATAATCTGAGGGATGAAGTTCAGAGCACTTTTGCACTGTACTTTGTTGAGAAGTGCGTGTGTGTGAGAGACTTGGCAAAACTTGGAAGAAAAAAAAAAACAACTATTGTAACATATGGGAATTAGGTATGTGCAGTGATTCTTCCAAATAGGAGCAAAAAGAAAATGTGGGAGGACTACAAGATGGAATTGTTTTTAAACTCTGANTTCATATAATTACAATTAAAAAAAAATAAGTTCTAACTTCACTGAAATTCACAGGATTTCATTAGGCTTTGGTTACAGTAAGATCCTCTCTGCTGGAAAAAAAACATTATTCCAAAGGAGATTTATTGTTTGACAACTCTCTAAAGCCTGCATTTTCATTAATAGTTATTTTTACCAAAATTAGATTATCAAAATTATTTTATTACAGTATTTCTTAATTTTAAGTTGCTTAATTTTAAGTTGCTAAAAGTCACTCTATATGTATTCCCTGATAATTCCTAGCTAGTGTTTTCATGAATTGCATTCAGAATATGAAAACCCCAATTAGACCAGAACTAACCTAGAGCCAAGAGGAAAGGCAGAGGTTTTTACCAGTGCAGAGAAATTCTTTAAGTTGCCCAATAAGTAGTTTCAACAAGTC
This sequence comes from Semnornis frantzii, assembly GCA_013399775.1. Classification (NCBI taxonomy): domain Eukaryota; kingdom Metazoa; phylum Chordata; class Aves; order Piciformes; family Ramphastidae; genus Semnornis; species Semnornis frantzii. The sequence goes on along the minus strand of VWYK01115152.1, from coordinate 5,351 downwards.
GGTTTATTCTGGAAATTCACTCTAAACTTACTTCAAGATCCTTGAAAAACAGAAAATAAGCCTAAATAAATATCACAATGAACTACTGAAAATAACCTGCAGTGTGTGCCAAGATTCCAGCTACTAAACCAGCACCTGGAGGAAGAAGCAGTTTCTGACTAATGCGACAGGAAACATAGCTTGGGAAAAGGTTTCCATCTAACTCCAAACTTTATCTGGCTACCAGGAAATCATCAGCAATACCAGAAAATATGCTCCAACAAGCAGCAAATGCAAGATTAGCTTCTAAAAATGAAAATACAGCGTGGATTTTAAAATTAAAAAATCCTTGTACTCATATGCCTCACAATGTATGGAAATAACATCAGTGTTTGGCAGAATAAGGGTGTTAGGTGAGCTAAACAAAAGGTTATTGTATTTACATTTATGTTACTTTGAGTTTTCTTCATCTCTCTCCTACTTTTCAAAGCCTTCTGAAGTATTTATATAAAAGTGTATAGGTTGGACTTGGTGATCCAGAGGATCTTTTCCAACCAGAGTGTTTCTGTGATTCTGTGATTAATGAGATCTTTTTAAGGCAGACCAGTGGCTTGCTTCTGCAAATGAGAATATTCCCAAAGCTATGGACAGACTGCACCCAGTTTCACTTTTCAAGAAGTTAATATGGCCCATATTACAAACAATTTAGAGTTTCAGATAAGCCTAAAGCATCCAAAGTTAAATACAGAAGTTTAAGCCCCACCTTGCCCACCTGTACTTTTCGTGACATCACACATAGCAGCTATATGTCACATTATATTCTTTAGATTGTTTTCACCTTTTGATATTCTCTGAAAGCTTAAAAGTACAACCGGTTAAGGACTACTCTGCAAGGTGGTCCACAGCAGCATAATGAACTCTTATTTTAGAACCAGCCCTACTGTGTTTCAGAAACAGGAAGAATGCTTCCTGAAATGTGAGTATATTCACCCGCTTCTTGGATTTTTAATGAAGAGCAGACAAATTTCCATGCCTGCAACATGGTTAACAGGACCAATTTCAGAAGTGTTTTAATTAGTTTTAACTATTATCAAAATCATCATGGATATACTGTTTTACGTTAGGATTTTCTTCCCCACATTTGCTTCAGTATTTTCCTACCCTCACATGCGCAAATGCACATCTGGCAAAGCACAGCGGTGTTACAGCAAATGCTTTAAGGCAGACTTTTCTCCTCCAGGCCCATACTTTACAACTACCAAGTTAACAAATGTATGATCCATCATTTTTCAGTTTCCTGATTCCAACTAATTTATGATCCCAAGAACACTAACCAACAATATCTGTCATTCTAGAAAATGAGATTTAGCAATGTGGCTTCAGTGTGATCGAGTACCACAAACCATCCTCAACTTGCACTAGGACAAGCTCTGTTAGGAAAAAGGTCTTCTAAACCCCCAATTCCTCCTCTAGGCAGATTTCTATCCAACTGAAAGAGAAGAAAAGGTGACAAGGGAAAGACAACACCAAGTTGAACCCTCCTAGCATAGAAAGTAAGTGGAAAATTAACCAAATAGCAAAAATCTGAGCTTGCATGCTTGTTTCCTGCCTCCCTCCCTAGAAATCTATCATTTATGGTACTGTATGAACAAATAATTCTGTTAGAAAGCTGCAAAATATTTATTTTCACTATAAATAAGCCTGACCATGTCCCACACATCTTTGGAACATATAAGTTGATTAGTGAAAACACTTTGACTTTAAAAATCTAGCCACACATCCTAGAAAAATCCCTGTTACAAAAAATGCACCTGAAAACATTTCAAATGACTCAGCACTACTCGACTGTCATGAGAAGCTCTATTTTAATACATACGCTCTCCAACTACTTTTTTTTCCTGTCTTATCTCAAAAATACTCCTTTTGAAATGGAAGAACTAATCAATAGCAGATCTAAAACCAAAGTACTTAACATAGAAACCACACCACTGCAGCACTCTATTTGGGTTTGCAAAGTCCACAAAACTGTCCCAAATAAGATTAATAGCATCCCATTACCTGAGTACAAATTGACCTATCGAATGATTTAATTACTATTTTCCATTCTGAAAAGATAACCACACTTGCTTTGGAATGGGAAGGCTCTCAAAGACAGGCAAATGGCTTCTGCTACTACAAGAGTAGTGCTATTCTTCACCTTTGCACGACCCTGAGATATTCACCTTCTAGACCAAATTATGTGCATGCATAGCTACATAAATAAATCATGAGATACTGTTTTGCTGTCACAATGCATTGTGCACATGTTGAAAACATGGGTTCCACAACATGGCAAATCAGCTGGCAGGTATCAGCTTTCACTTGTTCTTAAGAATAACACCAAGCATGGAACTCTTGCTTTGGTGAAGCTATTCTTCAACCAAACTATAACCCTCCTCAGACACACAGTACTATCCAGTGCTTAACTAAATCTCGCCTTAACAAAAAAGGGATGTGAACAAATTATTACCTCCTTTCCTAGTAACTGAAACAAAATGAGGGATTTACTTTATGTACTGTTTTCGAAATAATCAGTTTTCTGATCTGAACATGCACTTCATACCTTCCTCTCCAAAAGAGGGGTAGAGCCTACCAAAGAGTCCTACATGCTTCAGAGCCAAAAGGAACAAGCTGCAGATTCATAGTCTCAATATGGTTCAGTAAAATCTGATTTTACATTGACAATGACTTTTTTTTTAGACTTGAAGATGGCTGGGGGGGTTGTTTGTTTGTTTGTTCTTTTTGTTTGTTGTTTAGGGTTTTTTTAAGACACACTTTAATCAAGTCTTAGGTTAATGGTTAGACTTGATGACCTTAAAGGTCTTTTGCAGCCTAACTGATTCTATTATTCTATTATTCTATGAGCAATGATTGCTCATGTGGAGAAATAAAAAATATCCTAGCTTTTACCAAAATAATAATGCAACCAGTTGAAAGAAAATTTGAATTTTTGACATCTCTTCCATGTGGTAGGGCAGTCAGAATTCATTACATAAGCTACATTTGAGAACAGACATGGTTTACAAATGTGCTACAAATAAGACTATGCAATGATGAAAATTCTATGCTACAAATCTACTCCAGTGCAACACTGTTCAATTAATGTCCCAAAATGAATCACACTACAGACTATCTTTAGAATTCCTAGTGGTGACTAAATACTTTTGTTTGATAAGATTAACAAAATGAGATCTGAAGTACCATTGACTCTAACAAACCAGCATCCAGGAGCATCTAAACATTTACTACAAAATAATACAAGAGCATATTAATTTGCTAAGGGACGGTTATTAGGGATGAGCTCTCATCTGAGGAATTTTAAAATACATAGAGTCCTGCCACAGGGATGATCAGGGCTGGAGCATCTCTCTTACGGAGACAGAGAGTTGGAGCTGCTCAGTCTGCAGAGGAGTAGGCTCCAATGAGACCTTTCTGGGGCCTTACAATATCTGAAGGGGGCCTACAAGAAAGCTAGTGGGGGGACTTTTTAGGATGTTGGGTAGTGATAAGACTAGGGGAAACAGAGCAAAACTAGGTAGATTCAGATTGGATGTTAGGAAGAAGTTCACCATGAGGTTGGTGAGACACTGGAACAGGTTGCCCAGCAAGGTGGTGGAAGCCTCATCCCTGGAATTTTTTAAGGCCAGGCTAGACGGGGCACTGAGCAACCTGATCTAGTGTGAGGTGTCCCTGCCCATGGCAGGGGGATTGGAGCCAGATGATCCTTAAGGTCCCTTACAGCCCTGACAATTCTATGATTGTATAGTCATTTCATATAGAATATCAGTTAAGACTGATCAGCTTCTTTTTAAAAACCTACACATATTCTCAAATGCAAATCAAGGATGTCATCATTCCTTTTAAAAACAGATCATATGTAAGAGCTATTTACTAGCAAAGTTAATTTGCAACACTAGCAATGGCTTGTCTTTTACAGTCTTTTTATAGTACTGTAATAAAGATCTCTTCAAACTACCTTATGATATTCTCTTATAAAAATCTTGTTCAATTAATAGGTTGCTTTTAAATTCAGCCAAATTGATAGGAACAATTACACAGGCACAGTAAAGGGAGACAACCAAAACAAAAAGTGTGCTACATTTCAAACAGAACAATAGGGTTGAACATAAAGCTACATTTTCAGAGTATATGATTGTATTTTCACAGTTAGAATTATGCATTTGCTATTATGGAAAGGCATTATATAACAAGAAAGAGGGCATCTTATGATAACTGCAGAAATACACAACTGTTTGTTACTCCTGGAACATTTCTATTTTGGAAAATGAAAAGCCTTATGCAAAAGAAAACAAACAAAAACCCAACAAAACCCAGTTTTGTTAGGATACAAGATTGCAATTCAGGAATAATGCAACTTTTAGTGTGTCCAAAGGAAAGATATAAAATTTTAATTCTTTAATTAAACATTTTAATCTTACTTCCATGCTTCTAGTTTTTATTATACTCAGAACAATTCCATTTGCTTAATTTTGGTTTTACAGAGTAATAAATTATCTACAGCTCAGAAATAACAGATGTTAACAGAAATAGCAGCCCAGGCAAAAATTTCAACTTGCAGAACACCAACAGTCTTTAAATAGCTCAATGATAAGAATAAAATTCTTTTGATGATCTTGAAAAACATTTAAGATATACCTTTTTGGGGAAAAAAAGAAAAGAGAGTCCTGAGAGATGATTTGTTCCCAATGACTTCCTGACTTCTGTGCCATCTTACAGTAGAGTTGTTCTCAATTGTTCAAACTTGCATCTTCAAATACTGAAGGTGGAACAAAGGTTGTCTTATATATACTAGTGTCAAATCACTGCTGTAATTTTTCTGCTAATTTAGAACAATTTCTGCAACTTTGTCATTCCTTTTTTCTTTTTTAAAAAAGCATGTAAGGGCAAACCTGGAAGAGCCACAGGCAGATGGGAAGAAAACCAGAACCCTACCTCTCTTACAGTCTGTAACCTACAACAGAAGAATGTGTTTGGGTTTACTACTTTGTTTTGTTCAGCCCTGAGGAATGTCACATGCTTTAAGTTTCCCAGGATTCCAGTATTTTGTATGGTAGCAAACACTTGCTACTAACAGGAAGAGAGGCTACTACCAGTACCATTCACGTTTTTACCATGTTTACTCTTTAAATACAACCGGACTAAACTAGTGTGCCAACATGGGTATAGCCAATGGAGATCATTGGTCCAAACAAGAAACCTTATTTTATGGTTCTAGATCAAATTAGCACTGCCACACGAAGGAAGCACTGCTGGTTGGGTACAAAAATAACCCTTCTGGATAATTCTGGTAATTTTTGTTTGGTTGGGTTTTT
>VWYK01115129.1:0-11309 GCA_013399775.1 Semnornis frantzii | reverse complement strand
TGTCTTGCAGTGTCATGCTGGCTATGCAGGCCAAAGGCGTGGAGGTATCAGAGGCAGCAGGCACGGACACACCTTGTAATGGTAAAAAGCGTCTGTGCTCCCTGCTCATCTCCTTTTATCCAATACAGCCCAAGAATAATGGGCCTTTGGACAGGAGATAGCCAATCAAATGGCAGTTAGCCAAGATTTGGCTATACTGGGTGGAGCCATAGGTTTGCTTTACTCTTTTTTTGTCAGAACACAGGCCTTGCGCAAGGCAGCTGTGTGCACCTTGTTTACCGCAGTTGCTGGGCAGGCCACAGACCCCAGACTTAGTGGCTCCAGACCCTTTGTCCCTTTTCCCGCAGTTGCTCTCCCCAAAGCAGCAGGAGGGAGAGCAGAAAAACATGCCTGGGCAAGCCAGGAGAGGTACAAGCCCAATTTGGCCTGCTTAGGCCTACCACGACAGGAGTGTCTCTTTCATGCCTTGATATGATATGAAGGTCCTTGAACACCCTCTTTCCACGATCTCCAAAGGCAAGAATGCCTTGTTCTGGTGAGAGGTTTTCTTTGAGAACGTCAGAATGGTTGTTTGAGAAAGTCTAGCAGTACCTCACAAAGCTGTACTAACGGGCTGACTCATTTACATTCTCCCATCTGCACCAAAAACATTTAGTATCTAGGTAGGAGATGGGATGTGTTATTGTGTGAAGCTCATGCGACTCCTTTAGTATGAAAATTGCAATACAAATATATTATGATGTATCTCAAAATACACTGAAATAATCAGTCCCACACACATCACCATGGTATCTGAACACCTCTGGGATGATATAATAATGTAATTGATCTAAAAAAGGTAGTGTAATTATACCTCTGCTGCAATATTTCATGCATAGAGACTATTCTTAGTGAATAGTCTTTTACTCACTTTTTGAAGGAATCTATTTTCTTCAATGAGAGACAGTGGGATAATTTATAGACAGGAAAGCAAAGTATTGGATCCTAAAGGAGAAGTTCAGTGTTTACATTTGAGCAATTGATTGACTCAGAGTTTCTCAACAGAAAAAAGATAACAAGGTTGTTTTTCACTCTGACATGTTTTCTCTGGATGCTCAAGACTTAGAGAAACGTTCATTTTAAGGACTCTGCTTACCTAGATTTAGTTACTGAAATGTAAGCTTCTAGTCCAATATACTCATCCTGACTAATTCTGTAGTCAGTGGGTAAAAACTGAAACCACCAGAAAAGAATGACTTATTCCGTAGCAAGGAGGGTGTCTGATAAGTGGGACAAATGGCTGTGGTTACAAGTCCTTGACAACAGATGGAGTCTAAATAACCAATCCAGACTGCTTCCTGAATGAATGCCAGCTCCTCATCACCTTTATCAAGTTGGACTGTAGTGCACTAGGGGATAGACTTCTACTTCTGCACTGCATTTTCTTTTGCTCTATGAGAAGCCCAAAAATTCCACAGGGCCTGAAGGCACAGTTTTTTGTAGCATATTTATTTACACATAGATATTATATATACATAGAAATCTATATATGTACACATATATAAATACACATGTCATAGTCACTAACTATAAGAATGCAGTGATACTGCACCATATATACTAGTCTAGTATTGCAGTGCTGAAAGAAGCACCAACCAAACTTCTGCATCTTAAGTAGTGGAAACAAAGGAGCCTGTGAATACATTAATACATAAACATGTGCCTGCTTCTGCTGCTTGCCTGAAAAATGTATTCCAAAATGATGTGAAAAAAAAATCTTCAGAATAAGCTTACATCTTTGTTCAGAAAAATATTTAATGGGAGATTATTGTATGCATATATTCTAGCCTTGTTGCCTTCAGAAGAAGCGAGAAATACGCAAAAGTTAAGTAGATGTCATCATGGTAAACTAATGCATCTATCTAAATTGAGGAAAGCAAAATGATGACCATAGTTGGACTTCTCTCAAAGATGACATTCTGCCAAGCACTGGTATTTGGATTTTTTTCAGTTGTTTCTTCAATCGACTTTCCCTTTCATAACTTAACTATTATTTTTTCCCCCAACATTTTAATTCATGAATTTAATTACAGTTCAAACACCTGTAAGCAGTTACTAGCATTTCCCTTTAATCAGATTTGCTTATATTTTGTGATCCACATACACACACACACACAACCTTAATTAAATTCTGTTTGTTTTTATGGTCAATTTGCCATTTCTGATATTCACTCTCTTTATTAATTAGGTAAGGAAAAAGCCATAGGGTTTTATTTACTCAAGATATGTGCGAACACATCTTCATTTTCAATTAAAGGTGAGATAGGATGTTTGAAGAGATATTAACTAACATAGCAATTTTTCTTTTATTATCCTGACACAAAACATAGACATCATAAGATGCTATCAGCAGGCCTATTTGTACTTCTTAGGAATCTCTTGGGTATGTCTTAAATTGAAAGAAATTCAATTATAGGAGAAGGAAATAAAGATCTAAATCTTCAACAAGACCTGTGAACGACTGCAGCATTTCTGACTTCCTGTATCATTCCCAGTTAGATATAGTCTAATTCCACTAGTAGATTTTACTGGGGTAATCTGGTATCTGGTGTACATACCCTCCAGTGAAGATTTCAGTGAGCTCAGAGTAAGATTTAACACATAATGGTAGTCCATCTACTTAATATTATGAACAAAACATGTATATGAATACATATTAATTGCTCATAAAAAATCTTTCTAAAGGGAAAGAAGAGTCAGTTGAATGATAAATGTCAATGAGTGGAGAATAAATATGCTGGGAAAGACCACAGGCAAAGTCATTGCACATGCTCCAAATTAAAGAGCTGAATGCACTGGGTAGGTATCTAATACACCTTTGTTAAGATACAGCTCCTTAAATCAGTTATCCTGTCACATTCCTCAATGCTGGGTTCTGAAGAGCTGACGAGTGCCACTTCATGGCAGTCTGGCAAGTCCTACAGTGGTTTCTCTGAATTACTTATTTTTCAGGAGCGACATTGCCTCTGTCTTGTCCTTCTCTTACATTGTGCACCATACAAAGGCTTTCAAACTTGTCATTTGTTCTCTGCTCTGAATAACGTAGAAATGGATATCTACACCAAAGCTGTCAGAATAACTTAGTGATAAATAAACTACATCATAAAGGAAAAAAAAATCTGTCTGTGCTACGGATTAATTTAACTTGATTTTAGGGAATTGCAGCTATACCCATGACATTAAATATGTTTCCTTCTGTATAAATTATGTACAGAAGATAACACCAACTTAAGCGGAGCCATCTCTCCAAAATGAAGGAATCTCAGATCATCAACACCGAGCATGTCCCATCAATCCCACAGATAGATTTCCCTGTTTTGTTTTGTTGTTGCCTTTTTTTCTTATTATTGCTTTCAGGCCAGAGATCTTTTGAGACTATGGTTTTAGATTTGGAAACTCCTAAGTGTAATTGGAAAATCATACATACTGTCATATCAGCCTATTGCAGCACCGGACTGTTAATCTGCTTAAAAATTAAATAGGATAAAGCAAAGGCAATAGCCATAGTTATGAAACCTGTCATAATTTTGAGTAATGCAATGGCATCTTCTGTGTCATGTAACCATGTGTTTAGGAGCATGATAGCACCCCAATCTTTCTGAAATGCAGTTTAACCTTAAAACTGAATGTGATTCTACTTTTTAGCTACAGGCAGTCCAGTTACCTAGGTAGTGCTCAAAAACCCTCTAATATTTGGCATAGTCAAGATACAGAAATTTATAGCTGGTACCATGACTCTTAGCATTCCATTGCCACTGTAGTCTAAAGATTTAGAAAATCTTAGGGATAACACTGGTCTGGACACAAAGGCTGTACAAATTTAACAGTGTTTGGGAACAGACCCAATCAAGTGAAGTGTTCCCAAACAAGTAAAGTATACCATTCACATTGTTAAACTATTTCAGTTATCCTCGACAACCTTTGGGTCTTATCTGCTTTAGAGACTACTAAATAACAGCAATGTAGAGTAAGGAATTAGTTCAGTCCAGCACTAATAGGTAGTCTGGATATAACCATCACATCAAAGGCATGATTTGCATATATCATGGAATCACAGAACTATAGAATCAGTCAGGGTTGGAAGGGACCACAAGGATCACCTAGTTCCAACCCCCCTGCCATGGGCAGAGACACCTCACACTAGATCAGGCTGTCTAGAGCCTGATCTACTGTCTGATCTAGTGTCAGAATGGTCTTAAACACCTCCAGGGATGAAGCTTCCACCACCTTCCTGGGCAACTGTTCCAGACTCCCACCACCCTCATGCTGAAGAACTTCTTCCTAACATCCAGGGCTGGAGAACAGACAGTCTTAGAAAGATCTTAGGTGAGATGCAACTTAATGGCATGATAAATATCTCATTTTATCTGCCTTGGACATTTATCTTAAATGGAGATCTTCTGCCTTGAGGTGTCCTTGGCAGTCAACCAATAATAGAGGGAGCCCAGGTGGTTTGCTCAGACTTGCCATGTAACTTTGAGGCTAAGGGTAAATGAGTTGTGTAGGACTCCTTGGGTCGTCTTGCACAAATTATTTAAATTTTGTGGTTTTCATTTTCCCCAGTTCAGAAAAAAGGACAGTGTCTAGTAGACTTTGCAAACATCTGGGTTAAAAGGATTGTAAGAGGAGGCTTTGATATAACTACCATTGCTGCAGTTTCTCATGGCTTGTTTCGTTAAAGATCACAATCCTAGTACAGACAATTAAAGCCTTTCCAGATCTAGCTCATTAGCACTGTGCTACCTGTCCTAAAGACTGCATTTTTGCTGAGGAGAGTATTTTGCCCAAATCTCCTCGACTGGTTCTGCAGTCTGTACAGAGTCATCTAAAACACGTTCAGAGGGCCAGGCATTTACTGATGCTGTTTAAACGAACTGCTGAATGCTTACTGCCATGGGAAATGAGAGCATTTGACTGTGAAGTATCAATGAAGCCAGGATTTCTGAAAGACATTAATGATTTTGTGTGTTTCCATTTGTAAGGTGAGGCATTCAGACAGAGACATCATAAAGGATTTTGATTTCTGAAAGATACCATGAAAATAAGGTCTGTGCGAGGTGTTCCAAGTTAGACACACAAAATTAAATGTCACATTTGGAAATCAACAAAGATATCCACAGGCAATTATCACAAACAGAATTCTCTGGTTTAATTAGCAGAGAATGAATCATTCCACAGAGGGTGACTTAAAAAAAAAAAAAAAAGAAAGAAAAAGAGACGCAAGGTGGGAGGGAGGGGAGAAATCAAACTAGATTTCACTAATAAACAAACCTAGTTCAGGTCCAGGAAATATAATTATTCGAAATTATATTAGGCCCAAAGTGAATGACAATGCTGCAATGGAATTCGGTTTTCTAGAATGCTTTTTGAGCTCAAGGTAATCAGAAGCATCTTTTCTCTCTTTTCTCTTTCCCAGAGTGAATACATGAACTGCATGCTTAACTATCATTTAATGTTGTAAAAAATATGCATGGATTTATTTGACAGTTAACAACATGGCCTACAGCAATTAATATTTTTTATTTACAGAACTCAGTGCTGATAATGGACAACTAATAGGCATGCTTAATTGGTTTTTAACTACTGGTATCTTCTTATAGTATTTTCCTCATTGTCCAATGGTAGCAACATTCCTAAGGATTTCAATGTGAGTTTAATATGTTGCTGGGTTTTAATTAAATTTTTATTACTTATGCAAATGCATGTTCATTTGTGTCATAAGGCAAGGGTCAGTAACAAGGACGGCTCTGATATGTCACTACTCAGTGGCAGCACTCAACAGTGTCGTAGATGCTTCCTGTTCAGTTTTACTCAGTGCAGAAGAACTGGTTCCTTTCCCCAACACCCTGCAGAAGAGTTAATGTCAGAAACGCAGACATCCTGACTGGTGGATGCTGATACAGGCTTTGATTGAATTATCATAGCAGAAATTGTCCTTTTTGCAGGCAGCAGTCATAAAGTAAGGTTGGCATCACCTTGAGTTACCAGCTTGTGTTTATGAGCTGACCTTACTGTTGCTGGCAGATGAAAAAATGTTGGCTAGGCAGAGAGGGAAATCACCATTGAGACTATATATTTCTGTCCTCAGACTTGAAGGGGCTGGCACTATTAGTTTATGGTCTATTTCTTCCTCCTCTTTCCTTGCTTTCTTGCAAATAAAAATCTCACTAGCAAGGACAAAACCGAACCAATCACGGAGAGTACTGGATGCCATAGTTGCAAAAGTGACCCCCTTTTTGAAGTCAGCAGCCAGTGGATGCTGAGCTATGTCTCCAGAGCCTTTTTAAACAAATAAAATACTTGTACGCACACCCATGAAGGAGAGAGAAGGAAAGTTTAACATGAGGAAAAATGTCCGAGAAGCTGACACGCACATCTCCAAGGCCAAGAGAAGATCCAGGAGCAATAGTCAAGTTCTCCCAACAGACTTCCACTCGCTGAAACACGTAGTCTGGTCCTGAGAGCTGGACAGCCAGAAAGTCCTCGGAGGGAACCATCGACGGTGGCTGTAGTGGTCCTAGCCAAAGAGTACCTTTGTGTCAGTAGATGGCACTGTTTCTATGAACTACTGGCACACACGGCCAGAAACGAAGCTTTGCCTCCTTGGTATGTGCTGCGCAGGGAGAAAACAAAACAAGCCAAAACAAACAATCGAATTGAAAAAGACCAAGCCACGCCCTCCCCGTTCCCCACTCGACCCCCAAAAATCAATACTAAAATAACATTTTAAAAAATGGTAAAATTAGTATCTCCAAGTTTGAAAATGGGTGAATTAATCTAGGGTTGCTCATTGCTTTGTCTTACCCTTGCAGTCTGTATGCAGTATGATACAGACTTTGCTCATCTACTCGCATTCTCTGTTTCCAAAGGACTATTTCCTCAGTTGATTCAATGAACATAGGTGATTTGAGAATAAAATAACTCTATGGGATAAAGAAGAATATTCCTTATGGAATTTCAGACTTCACTGGTCTTGTGTACTAAGGAACAAGTGGAGGCACTGCATTTCTCAGAAAGGAATCTAGGTGTTCTCTTAGTTGCACATGAAGAGTGAACTTGTTGCATTCAGGTTGAGCTGGATGCAACATCTTCATGCATTGGTTGCTCACCTCATTCTCTAGCCAGAAGATGGATATATGAGACATCCAAATGATGAAACTCCTGAAATGCCCAATGGAAAAAATTTCTTCACAGGACAAAAAAGAAGATAAATTCAAGCAACATGTCTTGACTGAGTGGGTATCCCATAACAAGGACCTGACAAGATCCATCTCATTGAGATGTCTGTGGTAATTGCTGGTGTGGTTAACATATATAGTCATTTAAAGTGTTCTTAAATGTGGGTTTCTACTTTAGCATTTGTTTGTTTTCAGCAAATTCATAAATACAGCCAATCAAGCCCAAGGAAAACCTCCTTGGTCCATCATCTATTGACTGCAGGGCTAGTGTACAAGCCTCTGCCACTCGTAGTACCAAATAGACAGTGCTGTTTGCCAGCCACGGGGAAGCAGGGTGAGATACTTTCATACACCTGACCAGAAAGGAAATCATGGCACTGGACTCATTGGGGTCCTTTTTTATCTGTGAAGGGGAACAGGTCTCAATGCTTGCAGATTCTCCCACTCGATCCCACAAATCTCATTTACTTTTGCCCTCACCCATTTTTTTCACTGCTGAAATATCCAGTCTTTGGTTTTACCATTGCTTGGACACGTTCCTTAGCTGAATCATTGCATGTTTTCTAAACTAGTTCTGACTCTCAATTCCTGTCTTAGTTCCTTGTTTCTCTCACTTTTCCTGCTAAATCGAATCCCCCATATCAATGGTTTATCTCTCTGTTCATTCTAGTGTTTTCCTTCCCATTCGATTTTTGGTTTTTCACTGACTTACTTCCCTAGCATACCTCACCCCTTTATTTAAGTGTCTTACTCATTCCTGTCCTACCAAATGCTATTTCATCGTGATGATTTGGCTCCCATTAGATCTGATTTTGGAACTCATCTTTTCCAAAACTCACTCCTTTTCCAGTCTGTCACAGCCTTGTCTATCTACCCAATACACCACCATCAGTTTCAGTCTGATTTTCTCCAGTACTCTTTGCGTATCTGCAAGTTTTTCATTTTAACCTGCTGCCAAGTATATTCTCTTACTCTTTCCAGTCTACTTCCTTCTGGTTTCTCTTACACTTGCATCAAAGAATTTCCTCCTTTCCATGTCTTTTATTATTTCATGGGAGTGTGGAAGGTTAGCTATCAACAGGACATGAGAAAAATGGTCCTTGGTATATCTTGATACAGCCAGCCCACAGTAGGTGGGAATTTGAAAGGAAATTTTGCAGTGTCAGTTCAAACAAGTCCAGCCACTCTGTAGTGATCCTGGATGAACCATCAAACCAAAAACACAACAGAATACATAGAGACTGCAGAACCAAACCAATTGAGAATATATTCTTCAAAACATGTTCAAATTATTTTCCTTTTTGTTCACATGATACAAACGATATCAGTGATGGCCCTCTACTCTTTCAGAGAAGCAAAGACTTTTTTTTCACAAGCGTCTCAGAAATACACAAATAGTTATTTTTAAAGTTTCTAGAAATATTGAAGGCAGATATGTGGTAAGAGAAATGTTTGCCAAATGAGAAAGTTATGAAAGTTACCAGCAACCTAAAATCAGATTTAAATTTCAACAGAACAGATTGCTTTATTATGGTTAGAATTACAATTTCCTGTAGGAAAGTACAGGCAATTTCCTGTACTTTAACAATCTTCATAATTTCATGTAAGAGTTTAATGTGGAAAGGGAAGTAGTCAAATCAAGGATGCAGTGAGTACACTTAGAAGGGTGTTCTCCCGCCCTTCCCAGAAACAGTTTTCTTTCTGCCCTCTGTAAGGCACAAAGTTACATCAAACTCATCATTCCAACCTTTAAAGTGTCTCATTGGAAACACCTCCTTGCTTTAACCTGTAAACTGAAAAGAAAAGGGAAAGAAATGAGTCACTTCACTTGCTGGTTTCCAGCTCTACATTCAGGGCTTCTCAGAGACAGTATTTTTCTAAAGAATCTATTTATCACTGGCATACACTTTCTATTTTGTAGACTTGCTTTAAGGTGCTGGCAGCCCCTCCAGGAGGTATTTCTCTGTAGAACACTAACAGTAGTCTGGAGTGATCTCAACTATTCATTGCATTTCAGCATCTGAGAGATCACTTTTGTATGATTCTTTTGAAAACTGTTACATCTCTCTGCTGTTGGTCTTTGTGCAGAAGACTTAATGAAATTGTTAACAGAGAAATAAAGGGGGAGGGAAAAAGTACTTAGATCATAACGTTGAAAGTGAATTCCCTTATTTGTCAATGAATTCACAGTGACACCACACAGGTTTGCATTATCTGCACTAGGAGAGGATGCCTTCAGGCTCAGCAGACACCTGGGAGATCCTGAATCCTATCAGGATAAGAAATTCAGAAGATGCCACAGAAAATACTGGACTGAAATTGCCACCCTGATGCAGTTTCCTAGAAGTAGAGCAGTTTCAACTGTAGAAGCAATCAAACACAATCTGAGGAAATGATGTTGCATACTTTCACGTGGGAATTCAGTTCTCATTTCCCCCACTAAACCCAAGAGAAGTTGTTGCTTATACCCAGCTAAACAGTATGTGTTTAATCTGTGGTCTAAGGGGCTACTTAAAGCCAGTGGTGATCTTTATTTATCTGAGACCAAATCCTGCTTGCAACCCCCCCTAAATCTCCATATTTTGCACATGTAATGCAAAAAAATAATTGGGAAAATATACTTTTATAATGCCTTACTTGAAATACTGCTTGAAAGTACCCTGGGCTTTCAGTAAATCATAGAATCATAGAATGGTAAGGTTGGAAGGGACCTCAAAGATCACCTAATTCCAACCGCCTACCATAAGCAGGGACACCTCCCACTAGCACAGGTCACTCAAGGCCTTGTCCGACCTGGCCTTGAACATCTCCAGGGAGGGAGCATCCACAACCTCCCTGGGCAACCTGTGCCAGTGTCTCACCACCCTCACTGTAAAGAATTTCCTTGTAACATCCAGTTTCAATCTCCCCTCTGCCAGTTCAAACCCATTGCCCCTTGTCCTGTCATCGCAAGACCTCTAGTAGTAGTGTAACATAAAACTTTAGGATCAGCGTAGTTGAATATTAGAGAGGTCTTTCTTACATTTTTAGTGGCAGGCTGAAAAAAGGAAGTGCTCTTTCCTCCTTGCAAAGCATTTTGGAATCTATGGATTTACAGAGCTGTTGAAGAGCTGAGTATTGCTGTTATCACCATGGATTGCTATTGGGATAGATACTGTGGAAATGATCCCTTTTAAATGATGTTTTACTCAATTACTACTTATTCTAGTGTTTCTCCTTCTAGTGTTTCTATTTGGATACTTTTTTTTTTTTTTTTAAAGAAGGTGGTGGTCTAAGGAAAGGGAGAGGCATTTTCTCTGGTAAATCAATTAACTTCTCCAATCCAGCAAACTGTGAAAAAAATACAATAACTCTTTTTAAATGTTCCATTAGGGCCCAGTAACAGCTCATTAGATTATACAAGGTATGTGTAATTGCCCAGAAAAGATGCACTACCTTCCTGCAATGCTTAATTTAATCTCCACTCTTTACATACAACCATAACCACCCACTAAACAAGATTCACAGCTTCATCCCGATAGTATGTGTGTGTTTTAAACATAAAATGTGCTTAAAAGTCAAAATTGGCATATCTTTATTTCCAGTTGTTTGCTATGATCTTACAAAACAAGGCTGTGGGGGACAGACATTGTCCTTTCAGAACATTTTCAAGTTGATTGGAAATCCTTCCCTCTGCTCTTTGCTGCTTAGAGGGATTTTCCAGTGAGCTTTCTAGTCTGATCGTGTGAGGTCTAGACACAGAGCACTACTGGCGAAGAATATATGGAAGATAATAAGCAAAAGAAGAATATGTATATGGAGGGTAATAAACAGTTTACAGGGAAGGGACATCTGTCCAGGGAAATTGTGGATATTTCCTCCCTGAAAGTGTTCAAGGCCAGGCAAGATGGGGTCTTGAGCAGCCTGGTCTAGTAGAAGGCATCCCTGCCCATGCAAAGGGAGATTGGAATTGGATGATTTTTAAAATCCCTTAACCCAAACCACTCTATAAATCTATGATAAATCTATGAAAATGAGATACCTGTTGTATGTGTAAGTCTGCTGTCAGAATTTTATGTACTAGAGATCTTTTATTTTATTTTATTTTTCTCC
>VWYK01115120.1:1316-20849 GCA_013399775.1 Semnornis frantzii | reverse complement strand
GGAAAATCTAAGTTATTTTCAAGGTCACCGAGCATGTTAAGAAGCCTGGCTATTAACATTTGTAAATATTTGCACCATCACACACTGGGAAAAAGAATCACTTGAACCATTACCTGATGTACTTCTGCTCCTCTTGAAACAGAAAAGATAAAGGAGATCAGCCAAGGAAACAGACACCTTCTCTCCTACCTGTTGCTCTTTTTGGTTTGTTTTTTAAAAAGAAACCAATTTTTTTTATTTTGGTTGACAATCATGATGGCAATATATTCCCTGTCCCACTATTTATAATCCTCTTGAGGACTTTTCAAGGCAAATTTCAACTGATTCTTTTTTTTATGAGACTTGCCCTCTTTCCCAAGGATGTTACTACTGAAAAATCCTTAACATCATCACTGGTTTTGCACAAATGTCTAACACATGCTTGCTTCCCTGTGGTCTTGTCAGTATTGGACTGTGAGCCAGAAATTTCCAGGACCCAAGATTCCAGCTCCTCCTAATCTTGGCATTGATTGCCTTTCAGAATCTGGCCCCTGAGGCTTCGCAGTTGTCTCTTGAAAAGAAAAAGGGCCCCTCCTTAAAAATCACAGTCCGTGCAAGTTTGTGTCTTCTATGAAAATTAACATGCTGGACAGCAGATGGGACAAACACATGCTAGAGGCCAGATCCTTATGTTGGTTACACCAGCATCATCTGCAAATCTAAGGGAACAAGGGCAAACAACAGAACTAGAGCAATTTACATGAGCAGTAGGTCTGCCCTCCTGCTGGCTAATAGTAACGCTTTGGATTTTCAGGCAAAGCAGAAAGAAGGAGAGAGAGAAAGATATTTATACAGAATTCCAGCCCACTATGAAGTTTTCTTAAGAGGACCCATGCTGTGACATTTCACATATGATTCGGATGCTCACAAAAAGAAAACAAAGAACAGACCACCATGATGTTTTGCCAAGCAACAGGCTCCACAACCACCTTCGCAGAGCCACACTGCTCTCAGAGATAGAGAGGTGGCATATTTTTTCCCCATTTACTCCCAGTGCCCAATTTACATCTCCTAAAAATACCTCCTTATGGTGAAAGTAATCATGGTGCAAACTCATGGAAGTTTCCGGTAGCTTCATGCAGAAGAGCAAAGCCCAAGGTATTCAGATAGTGCACAGAAGAATGATGCATGACACTTCACAAATGAAGGACTTCTTCCTTGGAAAACCTTTATGTCTTTGAAGAGAAAAAACAGACCCTGAAAAAAAATAAATTCTTTTTTCTGTCCAACTGTCCCCTTGATTCTTCATCTCACTGATCTGAGGGCACTCATTCACTCCCAAATATTTCTCTTCTATAGTTTTTGTCTAATCACCCTCAAGGCCATAAGGGACTGTGTGGTTGTGGTTCTACCCAAGTCTTCTTTTTCTCCACAAGTTTCCACATATTCTTCTCCTTGGGGTACAGTGTCTTTAGTCCCTTCCACTTGAGTTATCTGTAATCATTGTCCATTTATTCATTCGTGCTTTTCAAAGGGAATCAGTGTTGAACTTCATGAGGATGTTGTGAAAACTCCATCTGGACAGGAGAAGCAGCAAGGATTATGTCTAGATAGCCAGTCATAAGAGACACTCTTGGATTCTTGATGACGGCGAATTCAGAACAAGCGTCTCCACTTTTGGATCCTCCAGTAAGAGTAGCACAAAGGTTTCTGTGCTCCTAGGTCAAATGTATCTCCTTCCTGTACAGGTTTTCTGGACACACCTGGCATGTTACCAAACTAATTTCCATTGAGCTTGATACAATGCTCATCAAAGTCAATAGTGACATTTCCGGGGTCATGCCAGAAATCCAGTATGCTCTATACCTTTCCATATGTAATCATTTAATTACCTCCCACTAATTACTTCTGCAGGGAGCTTTAAGATGTTTAGCCTGAAACAACTCCCTGGATCAAGTCTTTGCCCAGGAGAAGGAGACTACCCGACCCATATCATGGAAGGGTTTTGCAGGTTCCTCATTGAACTACAGAGACTAAAGAACAAGAAAGAACAAAATATATATATATTGATACCTCTCCTGATTAGGATCTGTTTTCTGAAGGACTCTGAAGTAGGAAACTGATCACATTTATGCATGCACAGTTTGTATGTATGTCCAAAGACAGCTGACCCCAAAGGTCAAAGAGAACAGCTACTCTAAAAAAATAATAAAGCTCTCAGCTCAACTTCAAGGAAGAGGCGAAAGCAAATGATCAGAGAGAGCAAGAAAGCAAGAGAGACAGAGATAAAGAGAAAAAACCAAGGGGAAGATGATTTTCTATCAACAAAACAGCAGGGACGAATTCTAGTTCATCTCATCGGAAACGTCTCCTTCGTGTGCAAACACCGCCTGGAGCCAGCACTAATCTCCCAGATTAAAGCCTTTTAATAGCAATTAGTCCTCTCTGCACTAACCCACTGGACACTCCACTGCATATTTGGGAAAGGGGGGAGGCTGGAGGGAGCCTCGCCAGCAGTTTAACTCATAAGTGCCCTGATGTGTCCGAATGTTTGCCTTCCACACACACATTTGTGCATAGGCCAGGATGTAGTGGCAGTAAAGCCTGCTGAGATTGCAGCAGAGAATGGGTCCATGATAGGTAGATCTGGGGGTTGCATGTGTAAATACTCAGGTGGGTTGGATCAAGCCCATATCCTGGAGGTGAAACTTCAGAACGGCATCATGGCAAACCAGAAACATTAGCCAGCTACGGTCAGAAGCACTGACCTACCAGCAGCAGCAAGGGCTACCCCAGCTGGCAACAAGAGACAGCCAGAGGCAACACAATGTCCTTAGAACTACCTTCATGCTACAAGCCTGCTGAAGCAGCCTTTGTAGTGCTCCTCCCTAAGACACCTTCCACTGTCTCTAGAGAAGAGGAGAATTTTTTTTTTTTATAATTGCTTTTGGTTGGTTCATCTTCATATCCTGTTCAAGGCCTTGTGTGACCTCTCTGTGAGCATTACAGGAAACACGAGCTGGTGCCCCATCTGGGTCTGGCAGAGGGAGCAGCTCTCACCTCCTGCACAGGGTGGGAGGAAGCCAGATCACTACACCAAGAAACCCAGGTCCTACAGAAAAAGAACCTCAGATTGCATACCAGCCCCTATTAATAAACTGAGCAGCTTGGCTGAAATGGCTGAGAGGGAGAAGAGGAAAGTAGAGGACCTCGGTGCGAAACAGCAGTCTCTGCACAGAGATTCTGAACTTCCCAAATGACAAGCCAAGCAGAATTTCTTGGAAGGAGCCACATCAGCTGCCCTTCGAGCTATTAGACCACACAAACAGGATAGAGAAAAACCTTCCATGAGGTGACTGTAGGGAGGGGAGGGAAAGCTACCCTGAGCCATTATTATCCTCTCCCCTATGAGCAGTGGGAGCTGCCAGAACCCCTGCACAACCCTGTGGTGCCCCCCACCCTCTAACACACACAGACACACAACATCCATTGGGGTAGTGCAATTACTATTCAGGCTGGGGGCTGAAGATAGTCTCCTGGCCCTTCTTCTAATGTAAGGTTATTGTAATTGATATGAAGGTAATTGATAATGTGTTACGGTGAATAATGTCTTCAATTTTCTGCTAAATCCCATTTTTGTAGCCATCTGGGCTCCTCCAACTGCCCCCCTGGGACGCAGAGTAATAGATAGTAATTATTCTCAAGTCATTTACTTTTTCAAAGTGTTTAGTGCTTATCTGTTTTACAATTAAAATGGAAACGACCCTGATTCACTTCCTTTCTTTTTTATTTAAATAGCATTCACACACACACACACACACACACACTCACTCTTCTACACTCACTGGAGCCTGGAGGGGGTGTGCCTGTGTCAGTGCATGTGTGCATGTATATTATTCTCTAACAGCAACATACAGGACAGAGGCATGTAGTTTATCATGCACCTTCACTCTGAGAAGCTGTGAGAGTACAATCACAGAACACTAAGAAATACAAATTGTGTTCCTTCCCCCTGCTTGTCCCCATGGAGACGCTCAGAGTGAATGCCTCAAAACACCCCACAGGAACAGCTCTGGGGAGGGATGCATCCAGCACACAACTTAACAATGCAACCCCTCTCAACATACCCTAGGAGCACACCACTGAACACACTTACCTCACCTAGGTCTGGGGACCATGCATTTCCACAGAATCAGCCACTGAAATAGAAATCAAATTGCAAGTGCATCAAAGTGTTAACATTTTACCCCAATACTGGCAATCTGTAAAAATATAAACCTGCAAGTTCTGACGGCAAGGATGCAGGTACCCCTGGAAGAATATGGATAGGCATATGAATGCCGAGACACATGTTCATACAGAGTAGATGCCAGAACAGACATGTAAATAAACTAGTGTGAGCTATTAAATGCACCGCCAGTGAGAAGTATGCTATGCACAGCAACTAAATCTATTTCAGTGTTATGATCCAAACCTCCACCATGTTAGCAGAACCAGAAGGGGTTCTGTCTCAGCTGAACCTGCTCAGGTGTCCCAGATTGTAAACGAGCACATTGGTGAAACACTGGAACAGTGCCCAGAGCAGCGGTAGATGTCCCATGGCAGGTCAAATGCAGAGCCTCAGATGAGGCTCTGAGAAATCTGATCCGGATGAAACGTCCTTGCTTATTGCAGGCTGGTCAGACAAGATGACCTCTAAAGGTGCCTTCCAACCTTAACTGTTCTATGATATGCGCAATGTTCATGGGGAGCCATGAAGATAGATACAAGGATCACTGTAGCGCTTGTAGCCAAGCCTTGATAACCAACGCATAGAAACATCTGCTGCTGCACACTGCCTCCAGTGCAACTCTAGCAAGGAGGGCCAGGAAAATTGTCAAGGAACTTTCCTGGGGCAAGTACTTGGGTACTTTCCAACTCTCTCCAAGCTGAACTCTGAGGTAATCATGCTGTTTCCATTGTGGTTTGAAAAAGAACCTGAACCAGGGGCTGTCTCAGACCCAGGTATGTGTATGTCACATCGGTTCGGAATGAGACTCTACAACTAATCTTCAAAGTCAGTGTTCTGCCATGCTCTCCCACCACCACTTTCACTACCAGCCTGCAGGCTGTGACTGTGGCAAAAATTACCTCACTGCTATCTTAAAGTTTCTGTCTTTGCCCAGGGCCTGTGTTCAGGCAAGTACAGGCTGGCATCAAAGCATAAGTCAAGTGAAGTGAAGATGAAGATCCTGGGACAGCACTCCATAGTGTTTTGAAGACTTTGAGTTGCAAGCACTCATGCAGAACTCAAAGATCAAGCCATTTAAACGTGACTGCTCATGTCCAGTCATGATTCAAACCAAATGAGTGTCCAGCATCTGTAAGAGCCCAGACTTTGGCATCTCAAGACAGACTGACATTTAGGCAACTATTTTGGGAGAACCTTTATGGTACTGAATCTAGATTACATACCTGAGCTTCCCAGACCAGACACACACTCGTTACCCTGGAGCTCAAATACTCCCTGGAGATGGGACAGGGGGAATCAGGAGCTCCATTCCAGTCTTTCACTACCCAGCCATCACTATCAGAGTCTAGTATTTCCCCAAAGCAAAGTGAAGGACAGACATTGCCCCTCCTGGACTGGTATCTTACACACTATACCCTCTCCAAAAACCAGGGTACAGAGCCATTGCCTCTTCCTGTGACAGATGATTCAACTTTGTGTAATTAATGTAATTCAAGGAGGGGTGACTTGGTTGGTTTTTTTTCACTCATCTGAACAGATGACAGCTTCCACAACTAGCCCCACAACACATCACCAGTGCCTCAGCGGAAATAAAGCCAAGGACTTCCTTCCTTCTTCCGCTAAGCCACTGGTGTGCTGCTGTCCTTTGCTGTCAGGTGAGGGTAGCTCAGGCCTTCAAGAAGGAAGATCTTGTTCTTTTGTTTGAGTTTGTAACTGTTTGGGGATGGGGGGAGTTTCCCCTCTTCCCTCTCTTTCTGTTTACTTTTTAATTCTTTTTAATGACCTTCCCTGATGCAACTGGCAGAGGACCTCACAGAAACGGTTTCCTCCTGCTGAGAGGGAAACAAGACTAAAGGAAAAGGGCACCAAGGGAACTGTTCACATCCTCTATTCATCTCTGCCAGCCCCTGTTCCCTGGTGACTAGTCCCATGCAGCTCAGCTGTATGGAGCTAGCATGGAACGAAGTAGAACCTGAGCCAGGAAAATAGCAGTTGGCACTACAGAATCTGTCTGTGCCAGCCATGTCATCCTACCCGTGAGTGTGGCCCATATGGTCCTACCACAAGAGTAGCAGCATGGGCTGAAGAAGGGAAAAAACAGGTTGTAGTTTGCATAGAGCCCAGCAGAAGCCCCCTAGACAGGGAGAGTAGCTGGAGCCCACGTCTCCCTTACTAGGGAACACACCTGAGTGCTGCAGCTTGGAAAACCTGCTCCTTGGAAGCCAGTAAGCTTGGCAGAAGCAAGCTTAAGACTCCTACGGCACTCAGAAACTCCCTAGTCCAGGCACTCCCAAGTGATGCCAACCTTTGTTTCCCCCAGCTTTGTTCCCCCAGCTCCAACCTGGGAATGAGTTTGGTACAAGACAGATAGCTCTTCCTCCATCTGCTCCCTGGTGTTTAGCCTCATATACATCAGGGAGCAGGGTACCTGGCTGGGCAGGTACAAGTGCAAGGTGGTAGCATTCTGCAAGAAAGCAGCATCTGCTCCAGTTGGTTGCATTTGGTGAAGATCACTCCCCTTTTCCACAGGCTCTGTTTCAGCCAGTTGCAGGGAGTGCCTCACCTTGGCAAACAGCCCCCACACTGCACTGCGTATGGGACAGCTCTGGAAAAGCAGCTGCTGCCATAGCGGGCTCTCCTAATTGCCAGGCTGCTGCTAACGAGCCATGCACATGCCAGGGTTGCAGAGAGAGGGGGAGAACTCTGAGCTGCCAGTGGCATGGGCTGGAACACAGGAGCTGGTGGCTGGTGAAAGCACCAAGTGCTTATTGCACTGTCATTCTGCAGGGGACACTTCTCTCAAAGCATCCCTCCCCCAACAGGTGTCAGTTTAATCCTTAGTTTTCCCAGTACCAAAGGAGCTGTGATCTCTGTTGCACCATGTCACAGTTGTTTGATAATCAATCATCTCCCACTTTATTATCAAAATCACTATTAAATTCAAAACTACCTTTCCAAGGAATCACTATGCCACAGATCAGAACTATGTTGTGTCCAGCACAATTAAGAGCCTGACCTGTGTAAAGGCCTGATCCAATTACATCCTCAGTGAGTGCAAAGGAGGTATTATATGGGGGGTAAGGGGTGGAAATCAGCTCTGAAAATTTGGAATAGAGGTTCAGCCAAGAATGACTAATAGTTTGAAACTGGTCTTAAGCTCAAGCTGCGGTAAAAATCTGGGGAAATCCCAGGACTACACTTCCAGATGAAAAACTTGTTGACTATCATTCCCTTTCTGGCCTAATGGACTGGAAGAGAGAAACAGAGAGAAACTGAAGCTCTCAGCAGATTGCTTCCAGGTCTGGCTTTTCTCTAGCAATACACAGTATGTATGGATGCCAACCAGCAGCAGGGGAGGATCAGAGTGGTTAGACGATGTGCTTTCCCTTTGCTCTGCTATCCTGCAGTAGTTTGTTCTGGGGAAGAAAGCCAAGAATGAAAAGATTTTAAACTGATAAAATAGGAAAAAAAATAGAAAATTGATAAAATAAAAGCTGAACATTCTTGGGAAATGCCCGAATAAGAGGTATCTAAACACAAGAATATGAGACTGGCTTTATCAGAAGCTTTGTTCACAACACCTAGGTTAAGAAAATATATTTTCATTTCAAAAAGTACCAGAAATTTTCAAGGAATCCACCATTAAAATGATTCAGTAACTGCCAGATGTGCAGAAGGAAGTACCCTGACCTCATTATAAAAAAAATAAATCATGAAAGCTTTTATGTAGATATTTAAATGACTGGGTTGGAATAGTAGCACCACAAGGAAACATTGAGAGGTATTTAAAGCAAGAGGCACTCTTCCCTGCTCACTGCAGTATGTTTATCAGTCAATCTTCCTCTTGATATCTGATGCAATCTGTGACTCCTGCAGGAGTTTCGGGGTTGCAAATTGACAGATTGTTCTAGGTGCAAAGCCAAAACAATTACATCCAGGTAGATACTACACAAACTCAGAGTTGCACAACCCCATGGGCCAGTCCAGAGGGAACAGAGACAATGGCAGCACAAATGCTCTTTGAACAAAGCAGCAGGGAGACTTGGCAGATACTGGGCCAATGGCATGCTGGCTGGTAGCCACAGGGTCCATAAGCCTAACAGTTCTTGTCTGTGCAGTACAACAGTAGCTACTCACAGCCACAGAAGACAGATTGGTTGAGGCTTTGATAAATCAGGTAAGACGTTATTCCCTTATAAAGCAGCACAAGCCAAAAGGAGACTATTATATTGCTGTTGTAAGAGCCAAAAATCAAGAGGTGGGAGAAACACATTTTAAAAATACGTACAGTGCTCCCTTTATGCATAAACCTCCACAGGCAACCCTTATTTACCTGTTGTGACCTCCCTGTGGTGTACACCTGCCTAAGGGAGTCTGAAGCTAACTTCAAGCAATTCTCCCACCCAGTCTCACAGTTTACTCAAATCAAGACCTTCCTTTTTCCCTTTTCCCAGTACATGTTTTTTCTCAGGTCAAAAGACTTTTCAGTGATTTTTTAGAAGACTTCTAATTCAGAAGGAAAAGGTTACATTTTCAATAACAAATTAAAAAAAACCTCAAGTAATATTTCAAAAGACCTGACATAATCTGTAGGTTAGTCTGGCCTGAAGCAATGCAAGACTGCAAGCTTTGTGTTTCCCAGTCAGGCCTTCAATAGAATCCAAAAGGAGTGCACTTATTGTTGGAGATCATGCCAGGACAAGGCTCTTATCTTCACTATTGCTCTCCCTGCCCATTCGCATAAAATAACACAAAAACTTCACTGTTCTCAGTTCTGCACAATGGGACAGCCCCATCCAGGACTGCTACAAACTGCTACACAGAAAACCCTCAGTTCTAGACATTCCAAGTCCATCCTAACCAAAACCATCCCACGGCTTTGCTCTCCCTTCCTTTGGGAGCTCTCTTGCAGTGAGGAACCTTTGGTTCCAGCATGTCACATAGCACAGCAACAAGGCAGGACCAAGGCTACGCTGTGCAGTCAGTGTATACACCAGGGTCCAGATCGACAAACTTAATAGCAGGTAAAACACTGAGCCACAGACAGTCACTCCCCCAACCTTACCCAGGCAGAGACTGAAGACCCATACACAAGCTTGAATAGAGCCCATGGCTGAAGGGCATGGGTGGGATTGTTCAGGATGATTAAGGTCTATCAATGTACTCAGAGACCTGACAAAACATTTGCAAACTTTACCAGGATTTTGAATGAAACTCAGCAATGTTCAGGAAACCTGTTCCTTTGCTGGCTTATGATTTGTCTCTAGCCTCAAGAGCTGGACCAGCAGAAACAGGGAACTTCTAGAGGCTGTCGAGCAATATTAAACAAAGGTGGTTGTTTCTAAGTTGTCCAGCATTGGGCACACTCACACCTTTTTCCCTGTTCTTTGATTTCTGCAGCCAAAAATAGGCTGTTAACAGTGACTGGCTTTATAGGATGCTGTTTGAGTTACAGTTCCCTAAGACTGCTTCAGTGAGAAATGAATAACCTCAGGTTGCAAACCAGACCCACATAGTTTATGAGGGGTGACAATCTTGGCAATGTCATCTCCATCCTGGTGAGAGGGAAAAATGAAATAAGGAAAACTGCGACAAACTGTACCAGGGAATTTGTGCTCCTGCTATGTCTCTTCCATCCAGGACATCCTCTTTACAGGTTCCCTAAGAGGTACTCCACTGAAATACCTCCATGATGAACAAAAGCTCAGTATCTACCAACATTTTTTAAGACCTAGGCTCACGACCAGCTCTAGAGCATCTGTCCCCAATGGGGCAGTTTGATTCAAATTTTCTCCCTCTGGAGTCTAACCCAGCCTGTATTGCGTCTGGGAGGAAACTGCAACATGCAGCCGAAGGCCACACCTTCAGCTAGCGTCACTCGGCGGAGCAGGGCAGCCGTGTCCGGGAGTGGAGGCACTGCGCTGAGGTCAGCTGAGGTTAGGCAGCAACTCAAAAACCAGATCAGGTCCCCCTCCTCTGCAGAACGCTGCACGCGTCTCTGCTCTCCTTACCCAGGCAGAACAGCAGCCCGAAGGTCAAAGTGCTCTCTCTCAATCCCTTTCCTCCCGATCTCCACCCTCCTCCACACTCTGCGTGGTGTTGAACACACCACGCCTGCAGCCGCAAGGTGGGTTCAGCTCCTGCCCTGCTGCCTTCCCTGGCTCTCCTGCCTGCAGCCAGGGAAGCCCTGAGCAGGAGGCGAGGCAGATCATGTAAAACCCGGGACAGGAGCTGAGGCGCATCCCCCCAAGATGACTTCAGCTGCATTCCAGCGAGCCTGGCAACCTCCCGCACACACAAATAAAAGGAAATGAGAAACTCGGCAACAAAGAAACTGGCAGGGAAGCCACAGAGGCACACAGGAACGGGAAAAGAGATTAAACACAGGCTCAAGAGCCCCAGCGTGCTGAGCCTTCCTCTCTAAAGCCTCCCTTTAACTTTGATGGGAGGGCACAGGAGTCTTCTTTTCACTTGAAAGGGCAAGAGGAGGGGCTGGATAAAAGGGATCCTGCATTAAGCGGAATTGAGAGCACATGAACATGCTAAAAAGCTTTAAAAAAAAAAACAAACCCAAAAAACAGACAGGCACCAAGCTTCCCTGCATACCTTCCTTGGTGGAAATCAGGAGCTGGGATCTGAGACCAGGCAGAGAAGAGATCAAAGTGGAGATGTTACCAGAGGAAGTTTAATAAAACTTAATGCAAAGTAGTTTGGTGAATCCTCTTCCCAATTTCCTGATTCTTTTTAAATTCTTTTTTAGCAATAGGATAGTAGGTAGTTGAGGCCCTGCAATTTATAACGTCAGACACTGATTTGCATTGATATTATACTATATACTATCTAACAGTCCATTCCAATATATTAGACCACATAATTTTCTATGAGTTAGAACAACTCATAAATGCTGCTTAGAATTTTGTCTGGCAGTGGAACTGTTTTAATCAGTCTGTTGCAATACGGAGATGGACTTCTGCAGTATACACACCAGAGTCTACAGTACACTTTGAGGTCTGTGCTAAGATCAAGTTAGAGCTCCATGCTTTGTACATCATTAGCTGTGTGGTTCCCTCTGTGAAGTGTGTATGTTGTAGAGCCATCTGATCATGGAGGTAACACTTACCTTGCTCTTTTTGCATTGTGAGACTTCAGGCAATTAGCTGAATTTGGAATGGAGAAAAATACAACCCTTTCCATTGAAGGTATATATTGTTTCAGAAAGTAAATGGGAAACATCCAGAAAAGCCCTAAACAAATCCCTCTCCCTGGATGATAAAGGACACATTCTCTATGGAGAGTCATGGCACTGCAAGACAAGAGGCAAAGAAACTTCATGCCCAAAGCAGCTGTTCCTCCAGAGCTAAAATCTGATTCCTCCTATGAGCTAGTTTCCTCTTCTGAAACACCTTTGGATGTCAACGGAGTTGTCGGTAGAGAACAAGCTCACTTCTTCCAGGCACACACATGTAACACACTTGGAAAATCACCTTTCTTCATGTTCCTTAAAGTCTCATAGAAGGTAGCAACAAAATATCAAGGAAGACCATCAGACTCAGAAGCCCTGTCCAAAAAATTAATGTCTTAGCTCCATAACCCATCCTGGGAAGGCACAGGTATGTGGCAAGACTCCAGGAGGTAGCCTGGAGGCCTTCTCCCAAGTGAACAGCATCTTAGGAACACTATCTTCTACTGACACAGTGATCTCAATTCAAGAGCAGTCTAGCACCAGCAGTGCCTGACTGAGCATCCACATATAGTCAGCCACCTTAGTAAGTGAACTGCAACCATTTACACAGTACAGCAGTGAAGAAATGGACCAAGACTGGGACAGTAAGCTCTGCTGGGACTTGACCGAAGTAGACATCCTGGACGCAGTGTCTGGCTATGAGGGTCAGAACCAGTATCAAGGAAGTCGGGTGCCAGACTATTGGGAAAATACAGACACATCCTGGCATACCTGCTTAGTGATACAGTGGAACCATGGTGATGGCAACATTTACAGTGCCTGGACACTTTTCATAAAGGAATAGGAGACTGGTCAGATATTTACGTATCCTGCTTCAAAGGGTGGATAGTAGGTCTCTGCTCACACTCCACATTAACAGCTGGTTCCTACAACACGTCAGAGGTGCCATTCTCTCCAAGGTTTTGAGGTCTACATCCATTTCTTTTGCTGAAAATAAGGGAAAATGAAGAACAGAGGAACATTTTTTACTATGGTGTCCGCAGCATTCAACATCAGGTGACAAATTTTCCTTGAAGTTCATTCACAAAAAAGACATGGTCCTTTTGGTTCCTTTAAATCCCAGACATTCACTGAACTCAAATGGACAGAGGATTTCAAAGTTAAACAGCTGGATTCCTGGCTGTATAAACACAATAGCTCCCCAGAGAGTCTTATGCAGAATCAATGGACAGGGAACATTTTCCAAAGTAGCCATAAAATGAAAAGTTCAAGCAGTTGGACAGTTTTTCCATGATAGTACGAAGTGATCAGAGGAGAGTTGGGATGCTTCTTTCCATTTCTGCTGCTGTATCTTAGTAAGTCTCTAACCTGCACTGGACCTGAACATCCTCATCTGCAGAACCCAAGATGGCTCCCTGTACTTTAGACCTGGTCCCTAAACCTGTTTTGGCCAAATCTGCATGGGACCTTTCATACAGAGCAAATGGATACAAGTGAATCTCTATATTCCCAGTATCTTCCACAAGAAACCATGTGCAAGGCTTAATCCACTTTCATGTGATCCCACTTCTAGAGGGTTACTTACCTATGTTCAGCAAAGCTGAGGAAAAGGTCAGGAGCATAGGATAGAAAAGAGGAAAAGCTGAGTTTCATCTCTGTTTTGGACTTAGAATGTCCTCTGAAATGCTCAGTTTTCCTTTCTGTAAAACAGACAAGCTATACACAACCTCCATTTGCCATGTAGGTAACACTTCCTCTCCCATTGCTCCAGATCCCATAGTACACACTAGCAGCCAGATGGGCTGTAAACTGGAATCACTATGAAAACAGTTTCTGGCCCACTACATGTCTTATTTAATCTGCAAATATACTGACCTAAAACTGATCCCTCTGGCCTGGAAAAATAAGGCTATTGGAGCTGCACTGGCAAGGATGAATGACAGTACTGTGGCATCACATCTCTGTCCTCATAGGATGTAGGCTGCAAGCTGACTCTGTTTAGAGAGAACATTAACTACACCTCTTTATTATTGAGAAGAAATTTATTGGAGACATCCCTCCCTCTCTCCAGCTTCTCCTTTACCTTCGCAGAAAAGTAAACATTTAATTTTTTTTGTTGTTAATAGATTTAATGTTCATTTGTCGGTAGCCTAGGGGCAGGAACGCGTGACATTTCAAATAATTGTTGTTTCGGGGGTATCCTCTGGAGGAAAATGCTGCAAAAGTGTGGAGAAGATTTAAGTAAATTACTGTGTCAGCTTCTATTTATTCCTTACATGATTGCCAGAGGCAGGGCTGCGAGATAACCATTAGAGGCCCAGCCATAAAACAGGGAAGCAGAATTTCAAAAAGCCAGAGTACCATTACTGCAAAGTTAGTGTGTAACATGTTAAATTATCCCCAAAGTAGGGGGAGGTAGGAGAGGGAGGGAGGCACATGTCTAAGACTGAGAAAAGAAAAAGAGAGGAAGAGGGACTGTGCGAGTGAAACGGAGAAGGAAAAGATGAAATAGATAGACAGACAGACAAATAGAGGAAGAAGGAATGAAGACTAGGGCGGTCCTTGAGTCCAGCTCTGAAGGTCTGTCATGGTGCTTGAGGACCTCTGGAGAAGGGTGCTCAGTTTTGGAGTCCTGTCTGAAGGTGTTGAGGTGGGATGAAGCAGGAAGAGGAACATCTGGGCACTACACATAAGGTGTTTCAAAGCTATAGGATGACGCAGACAAAGTGGAATGAAGCCATTCCTTCTCCTATATTCAGAAATCATTGCAGACCTGGAAAATCCAGTTGCCTCTATGGCAACCGTATGGCAAGCAGTTTGAGCCTAGTTCCCTCCTACTTTGCTGTCTTCACATCTCTGGGGCACAAACAGATGCTCTGAAGAGATTCTAATTTCCTGCCCATTGAGGCATGTTGGTTTTTTTCCTTTGTTTTTCACTTTTCAGCTTCAAAATGTATTCCACCATCCCAACAAGGGGTACTGTCCAGTTTGGTCTGATGGTGGGTGTAGTTCCAATGCAAGCGTGACTGTTCAGCTCTGATCATACACACAGGCACTTGTGCTCCATTGGAAAGGCCTCTGAACTGGAAGAAGCAACAAGGGCAGAAAGAAGTATAAAAAAATATTAGATGCTTAAAAAAATATCATCCTGAACTAATGAGGAGAAGTACAAAGCAAATGCACTTGCTGGGCAATAACTGTTTTCTCCCTAGATGGTCTTTCTACAAGGGTGTAGGCCAGGGAAGAGAAGATGTAGGCATCAAAATGCTGAACTAACTCACGACATAGACAAGTATGAAGGAGGCACATCAGGACCCAGGACACTATTCCCTTTTCTCCCTGTCCCATCTCAGATTTAGACTGCTGGCTGACATGCTGAATTCTTTGAGGTTCACTATACTATTTGTGAAAGGAGGGGACGTGTGTGGGGCTGAAAGCCTCAGCTATGTTAGCAACACTCTAGGACATCTCAACAGCAGCTAGTGGGCAGGCAGGTCTCTCCACTCAGCTTTCCCTCATCAGATCCTTCCCATCTGCCACCCCTCAACTGTGGGACAGTGTATCATCGAAAGGACCTGTGAGGAGCAGAGGCAGCCCCAGCTCTGCTCAAGACCATGGACACTGTTGCAAGATGATACTCAGGCTGAAAGTTAACTCTTGAAAACAGAAGGAAGAGAGCCTGCCTGGGAGGAATAGGAAATGCTTAGGTCTGACATTGAAGCTAACGGAAAGGGACGGGATCCAGCTCATTAGCCACTGGGGGCAGGAGGAGATCCTGGGGGGCGGCAGGCAGGTTGTATTTGCCACGTGCAAGATTTTTGCCGAAGTGCCCTAACACAGCAGGAGAATGCCCCCATGGCCCTTTGTGTAATGAGGCCTGGTCCTTCCAGTGCTCTCACAGCTCAGCCATCCCTTGGCTCCCTGCACCTAACACTCCTTGTTATGTCCATTTGTGCTGTTCTGGCCAGGCCCTGCCTGTCCTGCACCAGCCCTCCACCAGCCTCCCTCCACTCCTGTTTATTACTCACACTCTACAGCACAGCACTGCCCTCTAAGCCATTGCCCAGAACCTGTCGGTTCTCCTTTTCTTTTATTGTAATTTATTTACATCATGAAAAACAATTAAGTTCCAAAAAGTCTTATTTATCCCAGAGATCGGGTTTTATCTTCCCCAGCATCACTCTTCATTTGTTCCTGCCATTGCTTCATTTTTCCTTACTCTTTTGTCCGAGGAAAGCTCAGCTGTATAGCAGCCTAAGTGCTAAGCAAACTTGGGACTAGGACCCTGTAGCCCCAGCCTCTCCAAGCCAATAGCTCTGCTCCCACCCTCTCACCCAAGAGCATGGGACTCCAACCACACACTCAACAATAAATAACCAGAGATATTTCTTTTTTTCTTTCCAAACGACTCACAAGGAAGACTTGCTGGTTAAATCATTGCTAACTCTCAACCTCCTCAATATTTCTTTGCTAATAGACTTCAGGTTTAATTGAAGGATCTTCTCTGGACTCTGTCTAAGGCACCATTTTCTCTTTAACCCCACCACTCACAGCCTCGCAAAAGCCAATCCATTAAGGGTCTTCATTAGTTTGAGCACCAGCCAACCACCCAAGCGGCAAAGGTCAAACACAGTCACCTGTCACAACATGGCAGTAAAACTACTAATTGTATGGGAACAAATGAGATAAAAAGATGGTACTATTATGCTATTTGATTTATTTTGTTTCCAAAGAGTCATTTAAGTCTAATTTACTTTGCAAGCTACAGAGTAGGCCTGCGTGGATACAGACACTTATGTGAGCAAATGTGGGTGTGTACAGGTGCACATGTGTGTATCTTATGCATGCCTAACACGTGTGCACAGACAGGGGTTTGCAATCCAAGTCTAGGGAACCATAAAGTCATGGCACCATGAAGACTTGCATTTAACTCTTCATACAGGCAGAACCCGACGTCACACTGAGATGGTTCTGCAGCAGTGGCAGAGTCACATCAGCCCTACTGCTGCCATCTCAGTTGCCCTCAACATCCCCACTACAATGGCAGTGGCCAAAGTAGCCAGTGGAGGGTCCCATTTTGGAAGGGCATTTGCTTGGGAAACCTTTCTCTTTCCCCTTTTTTCTGCTCAGGCGAAAATGTCCCACATGCCCTCTGGTGGACAAATGCCACTTAGCAACTCTAGGATCCAAACGGAAAGCTGGAAATGGCCATATTTGTAGGCACAAAAAGACAGTTGTGCCCGTAAGAGGTTTTTAAAAAAGCTTCCTTTCTCCCCAGATTGTCCTGTTAATCATGTTCTCAGTACGTGTCTATCAATGCCTACTGAAAAAAATCTGGGCTTTCTGAGGCACAAAAAACAGAAGAGCCCAACTTTGCCTCTTCATTGTAGGCGCCAAATCAACATAGCCATCTTCACCAATGGTTTCCGCTGCCAGATAGGAGTATCATTTTCCCTAGAAGAAGTCTCAGACTGTGTAGCCACCCTTCAGCACAATAGACCAAACTGGCAGGATCAGTGCAAAAACTTCTACGGTTTTTAAAATATACAACTAATCACAAGTTTGATATTAAATATAGATCACCAAAATCCTCTAAGTAGTGGTGAAACATTCAGGGGTTTTTCAAAGAACAAATATCTCCATGCTCATGCACTGGGGACACTGTCTTGGTTTCTTTGTGGTTAGAATCAACCCTTCCAGGGTAACGCAGGGACGAGAACAAGGGACAAGCTCTTGCAACATACAGATATGAGGAAGACATGACCACCTCATAGCAATAAGATAGCTTCCTCCTGCACAACCAAGAGTGTGGTATGGCCGCACTCCATGAGTAGAGCTGTCGCAGAGTGAGAGTATTTCCAGGAAGGCAGTAATATTGTTTCAGCTTTTCTTTGATTTTTTTTTACTATCTCTGTTCATCAGGGAGTCATGTAGATCATCACAATCATGTTGCATAGCAAATAAACACGATGAAAGAGGAAAACATTCACTTGAAACATTTCAGACTGTTATGAAGGTTATTTTCAAACACCTACTTGCACAGGCAAGCCCTTTAGCTATAGTAAACCCAATCAAACAGAGTCAGAGAAAACTAATACAAGGAATAAAGACTGGCCAGACGGTTCCTGCTTGAGGAGGAAAGAACCTGAGGAAGATGAAAGCAGAGGACTGCATGGTCACTTCTAGTGCACATAGCAGGAGAGATAACACGTGAAAATACAGCTAATTGGTATTGTTAATATTGGTAATAACTGGTTGAAGTTTCCCTTGAAGTGGTAACAGAATTTCTGCACACTTCTTGTTCCCTCAGCTCTGTCGGTCTGGTATGGCCCAGCCATTTAGACGTGGTTGCCTCTCAAGGAAGAGTCAGGGTCATGTCTGTCAACCCCAATCAAATATAACCTTGTGCTCACTCCAGCAAGCAGATCAGTGAGACTTAACTTGATTTTGGCATTATGGGAGACTATAGGGGCATTTGTGAAACATGAAAAGCAATGCATGCCACCCCACTCCTGGCACTTCCAGAAATCTTCCTGTCCCACATGTTCTACTCTTTTTGGGAAAAAAAGCAAGGAGCTTGACTGCAGCTTCATGTGCCACTGGTGAGCATTTAGACTACCCAATACCATCACTAGGGACCTGAGTCACATGTCAGCTGTGTTTCCACTCCCCATTTTCCTCATCTTTTCTCAGTCTTTCCCCAAACTCTTTCTTCTTTCCTTCCTGCTTTCACTTTGCTCCCATCACACTTCACAACTCACCCAGTGCTAACACCAGCCGTATCACATTGCTTATCTTCAGCAGTCATCGACATGCTACAGAGAACCCCACCAGCCCAAACTCATTAGCCCTTAGCTAACAAAGGGCTCGTGAGAAAAATATAGTCACTCAACCTGTACTTAGAAAAATACATTTCCTATCATGGATGAGGAAAACAGACTCCACAAAGCTTGTGATGCATCATCACAGCTACCAGCAGGACCCTGCAGTGGAGCTGATTTCTGGAAAGCAGGGAAAAAAGTTTTTAGCTGGCAGTGGGTCATTTGCAGCATGTGAATGCATCCATCCAGCTCTAAGTCACCTCCAGAACTGTAAGGAAAGGGAAGGTATGACAAGAGCATTAAAACATTCCTCCCTTATTGTGTTATTCAAATGTTACATTTCAATTCACCTTTCCCTCTGTCAAAATTTGAAAAATAACAAAGTACACAGGGCTTCCTGAGTCTTTTTCCCCCCCTTCCTAAGATATTCCCATAATATGAAATGGTAAGCAGCATTTCGCAGCTCCAGTGGAGTCCAAATTAGTTTTTCTGGCAACTAAATGCAGTGTTTCCTCCACTCGGCGCACACACACACACATCACTGCCTACAGCATTAACAGATCCTGCCTGAAGTGCAAAGCCAAGGAACCAAAAGGATGCAATGCCAAAATTAAAACTGCCTTGTAGTGTCAAAGCCCCTAAATATACATGGCATTATATTATCAGCTTCAAGTATACAATCTTAACTGTATTTCCAAGGAAATGGTTCCTTAATCTAGGGCTTCAGATGGTGTTCCCTTAATAAGTGGTTCTGCCCTTGTTTTATTTGCTTTTTGTTCACTGTTAGGTGCTATGCACTACACTCGCTGTGCAAACCTTTATCTGGAGACAAAATTGTGCATTTCTTTCTCCCGTGGTTTTTTGTTTTTTTTTTTCCCAGTGTTTATCACAAGAATGTGCTTTTCTGAGGTGAACTCACTTACCTTCCAAAAATGAGACTTGTTAATTTCCATTCTACAGACAAGAAACTGACACATACAGGAATGAAGATGCAAAGGCATCCAATTCATGTTGGAAACCCTTTGTGTTTTAAGTGCACTCAGATACCTCTGTGCAAGCACCACAGTTCGCATCATATTCAGCAATGACATCTGTGACTCAGAGCAACACTTTAAGATAGAGCAGGGGGGAGCACGATCCTAAAAATTAGTGAATTATTATGGAGCAAAGTGATTCATCCAATCTCTTTCACTCTGCTCCACTCCTGAGCACATCCAGGTTAAGCAGTGAAGAAGATGAGAATACTGTTTAAAATATTTGTCGCCGAAGATATCTCTATAAGGAACAGAGAGGTTCCTGGCAGAAGTTATATCTTCACC
>VWYK01115111.1:6351-16721 GCA_013399775.1 Semnornis frantzii | reverse complement strand
AAGAGCTGCTTTGTCCCTGCCGTTTTAAGAAAGGATCCATATTACTTAACACATGAGGTGTTGAGGTGTACAACTTTGTGTCTGTAAGCTGCCGTTTAGCAGGATTTTCAAATATGAGGAGCATGTGGCCACTAGAAATGACAAAACTGAGCATTATACATATGCTGCTGGTGAACATCAACATGGTTGAATACAAAATTCATGATGCCATAAATGAATTATGGTGCAATTAACACCCCAGTGACAGAAACATGCCCTTATGATGGTGGCAAAATGGGTGTTAATTCTGATCTGATTTTCACCTGCATTCTAAAATTGCAGACTATGTAAAATAATGATCCTCGCAATTATCCAGCACAGATAAGATTAAACTTCTCTCATTGATGTTTTTCCCTGAATATGAAGAACCTGGTGCTATAACAAAATTGTGTGCGGTTTCTTTCTAGTGGTCTTTTTATTTATTTATTTTAGTGTTTTGGTAGGCTTGATTAAGGGTAATTTAAGCAACTAAATAATCCTTTTCCTTTCTGAGTGAGATACACACAGACTGTGTTCATGCCTGCAAAGCTTTTTAAACATTTAGCCTATCCCCACAGGATTTCAGACTTATCTTGCATCTGTTGGCAAGCATTATGTTGTAGCTAATTATTAGTCATGACACCAGCCAAATAACACAGAAAAGCCCCACAGAATCAGTTGAAATGAATTTATTGAAGTCTTTGTAAATTCCATTTTATGCATCTTAATGTATGATGGTAGGTTTAGAGAAAGACAGTTGTTAATTTGAGATTTTTGCAATTCTGAACGCTACACGGATCTATTATTCTGCGCCTCTTGCAGAAGACTCGTGAGAAGCACTTGAATATTTGTGTGACCTAATGTATTCAAATTGCTACATAGAAATTTGCTGAAATTATTTTATTATGGGATCTCAACTTTGGCAACAGATGTGACTTCTTTCATCCTAAGCTAAGAATTTCATGTGGGACCTGGAGAAGGGACTAGAGATCATTTTACATTTTCAAAGACAGCTGAGTATTGATGCAATATTGATTATACACACAAACCAAAGTCCTATTAAAAATGGAAAAATAATTGTCTGTGAGACAGATATTCATTAAAGCATTATACAAAGCTTGTCAGTAGAGAAAAAAAAAAGTGTCATCAAGACCTTCAGCCTCTAAAAGAAAGATTAGCTACTGCTTTTATCAGCATGGACATCGCTTTGAAGATACTAAACATCTGTTTTCCTTCTTTGAGAATTATGTTCTGTCCACTTGACCTTTTGTAAAATAAATATTTTTATTTGTTATGTTTATGTATATGTTATGAATTAAAAAAAAAAGGCCCAAAACACCCCAGTTTATAGTTGCTTAAGTTCAATACATGAAATATTTTGTTCTTGATTAATTTCTGTTTTAATTAAAAAAATTACACAAGCATGGAATACAATAGGTGACATCTATATGATTTTTCCTTTCTTTCTGTATTTTCCTTTTTAAAAATAAAATATTTCTTTTTTTTTCCTCTCTCTTCTTCTCACTTCCCAAAAGCATGCTTTTCACCCCAGTAGACATTTCAACTGTAGCATATTTCTTTCAGCTATGGCTGTAAACTGTACTTCAAGGATAAGTCCAACCTGGATTATATTTGTTTGCCACATATTTAGGTGTGTGAAGTTAGTGAAGATGGATATTTGTGTTTGAGTATTTCTGTCTTCTGAGATTAAATGGAGGTTTAAAGTTACTGGAGATGTATCTTGGAACCCTGTTTTCAAGGCAGATTAGAAAATACCTTAAAATCATTGTTAAATTGGTTTCTTCCACATGGAAATAGGTTAGTTAGGGAAAATACTCTCCTTACTTAGAAGTTAAAACACTAATGTTGCTTGTTTTGTGCCAGTGTGAGAGTGAGTGGATATTTTTTAAAATAGACAATGTAGCCTTTTACATAAGGAAAGGCATTGGACTTTGTGAAATGTTACCGTTGAGAAATTATTTTAAAAGGGAAGCCAGTTAGGGCTTTTTCAACCAAAAGTATTTTGATGGAAAATAGCAGTTTATTGAAAACAGGGTATTTCACACAGTTTTCAACTAAACTATCAGCAGAAGTTTTTGAGATATGAGATTCTAAGAAAACATGGTTCAGTTCCATGTGAAAAAGAACAGTTTAATTTCAACCCAAAGTGGTTATTGTCTCTCTGGAAAGTTCTGTCTCTCTTATGTATTATTATTTTTATTTATCTTCAGTGGTTTCTACTTCTTCTTTACAAAATGCTGCTATTTCAAAAAATCCTGCTTTTTATTTTTCCATAATGGAAAGATAAGTTTGGAAAGATATCTTGTCAGTTGCTTCTAGTGTACCAATTTTCATTTTGTGAATTGTTGCTATGGAAGAGATTCTTCTGTTCTTTTAGTGTGAACAGTCCAACAAATGTCAGACACGATGTGACCCTAGTCACGACAAATGATTCCCTCTGTTCTTTTTTTGTTCCCCATTTGATATGTGTTAGAAGTCTTACTGATGTCTTATCAATGAAGTCAATACTTGCTCCAAATTCTGATGGACTTATAGAATCATAGAATGGTAAGGTTGGAAGGGACCTCAAGGATCATCTAGTTCCAACCCCCTGCCATAGGCAGGGACACTTCCCACTAGTACAGGTCACTCAAGACCTCATCCAACCTGGCCTTGAACACCTCCAGGGAGGGAGCAGCCACAACCTTCCTGGGCAACCTGTTCCAGTGCCTCACCACCCTCACTGGAAAGAACTTCCTCCTAACATCCAGTCTAAATCTCCCCTCTGCCAGTTTAAACCCATTGCCCCTTGTCCTCTCATTGCAAGACCTTGTAAATAGTCCCTCCCCAGCCTTCCTGTAGGCCCCCTTCAGATACCGGAAGGCTACTGTAACGTCTCCTCGAAGCCTTCTCTTCTCCAGGCCTGGTTGGTTTTTTTTTTAATTATTAGTCAAAATTGTGTTGCTTATGTAATAGGCATGATAACTGCCTGCCTTTTTATTGGATGCACTAGTGTTCAGGGTTTGTTATCTTCAGGGTCGAAGCAAAGCCTTTCAAAAGGCTATGTGCCACTTTTAGTTTCAGAGTAGAGAGCTTTTGATCATGTGGGTCGCAGGATAATTAAGGATGCTTGTGCCAAATCTGTCTAGAATCTAAACCAAAAATACAGTTTTATGTGTTTATTTTGAGAATAGGTTCACAGTGTTTGCCTCATACAGCAATATTTGTGCGAGATGACATTCAAGCGGACCTTTAAACAGCACATTATAATTTAAAATGTTATTCTCTCTCTGAAGCACATCTGGTAATGCAAGATCTAAAGCTATTAATTTGGCCAGGACAATAAGTTCTTTATGCATTAGGACTAGCCCATTAAAATGAATTTGGTTCTGAATTAATGATGGTGGAGGTTGGGGAATCTGGAGTAAAGACCATCTGCTGGGCTGTTAATGTCCAGCAGACTTCAAGAGACGCAGTGATGCCTGTGGCAACATGCTTGTGCTAATCTTTATGTCTGTATTGTTACTATGCATAGAATAAGGAAATAAAAGATGAGTGAAACTATATAAAGTTCAGGTAATTTTCTTTTTTTCCGTTTTTGTGTATGTGAGAGGACTGTCTTCCACCCCCAGAAGCCTACTGCTTGTCTGGTGGAATGAGAGTGCTTGACACAATAATCTCATAAACCCTCTACCATGTAAATTTACCATTCAGTGTTATTTTCTTTCTTTGAATTATTCTGCTTCTGAGAACAGCTTAATTTGATTCTCTTAGCCCCCAGGGTAGGTGAGAGGCTAAAAACCCAAATGTTTTTCACTCTGGGGACTGGAGAAGCCCCACACAAATGCTCTTGTACTTCATCTGCTGGGATTGCAACAGGGCATGTGTGATAATCAGATGGATTCCCAGCTCTTTATCCCTGTTGCTGCTCACTCCGTATTGCAACCCAAGATGTAGTTTCAGTACTCGAAACAGTAATTCCCATAAAGCTGTTTCATAGCCTTTCAACATTGAGAGCAGTGTAAATTTCTTGTTATTGTCAAATCATATTTTGTCTTGTCTGTACCCTTGTCAGGCACAAGGACATAGATGGTTGAGTAAATTTTGTCTGTAAATAACTGGATAAATGAGAGTGGCGTGAAATTCCCCTGCATGAGCAATTTCCTTCCCTGCTTCCTTGGATACTGGTCTGAAAGGTGAGTGACACAAGCCTGCTGTGTGCTTCCTGGAAATGAGATTGGTAGCTGGGGGTTTCCTTAAAGTGAACTGGCAGTACTGATAGAAAAATGCATACTCCATTCTGTGGACATGGAAAGCATAATGTAAACAGACATTTATTTATTAATAGGCATAATAGAAATATTTTGTACTTTCTGGTGTTGATCTTTATCACTAAAAGTAAACAAATACTTTTGCCTCGATGATTCTTATATGTTAGTCTAGGATTACAAACCTGTACTCCCAAAGATTCCATTCATAATAAATGTCTTGAAGATGTCAGTGGCCACAGTGTTTTGATACCATAGGATGAATTAAATAATGGAAGATTTCAGGGTGTGTTTCATCCTTTGTATAAAGTTTTAGTGCTTAGTTCATGGTGCTTAGATCATAGGGTTTTCACTGGGGTCTACATTAACAGGCTCACCCTTGGAATAAGTCAAGCACAGCCCTCCTGGGGTGAGTGCAAATAGCCCGAAGAAGAAGTGGAATATAAAGCACTGCTCAATAATCAGGCACTGGGGAATCTGTGTTCAATCTCTTTTCGGTTCTAAATTTGTAGGGCATTTTAGTGTTTTTCCTAATACATTAAAAAAAAATAAAAAATTACTTCATTGTAAAGGTTGGAAACCTTTATTTCACTTGTTGTCTTCTTATAGGCTTGCCAAATAAGCACACAGCTGTGCCAGCTAAAGTAAATCTTTGATGGAGTCCTTGCAGGGTAGAAAAATGAACAAAACTGCAATAAAAGCCCACGAAACATACATGTGGTTGAAACTGAATTTTTTATGTGTCTCAGGTTTTAATATATGCTTAAACTGAAGAGGAAAATTATGGTTTTGTAATTATGTCTCTTTGAAAAGTGGGGCAATTCACTTAGAGAAATATACTGCTGGTAGTTACAGGTAATCTGTTTTTAACTAGTACTTTTTACAACAAATGAATTAAGTACTTGAGTTTGTGTGCAAATTTTGCTGACAACTAACTTTGGAAAAAAGACAAAAGTCTGCATATTATTAAAGTTTTATGTTAATTCAACCCTCTGGGGCTTATGCACTTCAATCCTCATTCACTGGTTTTGTTTGTGAGGTTTTTTTCCCCCCTCCTATCTATTTAGCAAATAAAGCCAAATAATGAGAACAACTTGGCAGTGTGTTTAAAAGCACATCGATATGTGTTTTTAAATAAATCAGACTTTTCTTATGGATTTTAAAAAAGTCTTGTAGTTACTTCAACTTACATTGTAGCTGTTTGTGCTAAATATGCTGGGTTCAGTTGAATGTAATTATGTTTTCTGCTCTTCAGAGACTATGGTTGTCTTCTTTTTATTTCCTTCTGTCCTTTCTGCTTTTTATTCCAGTGTGTCTCTGGCTCTCCATTCAGAGTACTTTAAATCTTTGTTCGTAATGAAATTCAACTAAGAAAAAAATGCAGAGCTTGTGAGCATAGGTGGCCTGAGACAGGAGTTTTATAAGGTTACATATGTATTAAATTCAGATGGGCCTAAGAATGTTTTCGGGCCTGGAAGAGGTCTATGTTCAGTGGTATGGTTTTGAGGAATTATAGTTAGCCTTCTCCCCAGACTGTTTCCAGGCATGACTCAGTCTTTAGTCCAGTTCAGCAAGTGATGGTTTTTATGCACCCACCCTGTTTTGGAGACCAAGATGGTTCATTAGAATCGGTGTAGGCTATCCTGTCCCAGTTCGCTTTTGTGCCCAGGAATGTTATTTGAGTGTATCTAATGCATTCATTTAAGACTAGCCTTCGTGATGGAACTGCAATGTAAGT
The DNA here is from genome assembly GCA_013399775.1 of Semnornis frantzii. Classification (NCBI taxonomy): domain Eukaryota; kingdom Metazoa; phylum Chordata; class Aves; order Piciformes; family Ramphastidae; genus Semnornis; species Semnornis frantzii. Next base: position 10,697 of record VWYK01115111.1, on the reverse strand, counting down.
GCAGCCTTTACTCAACATTAGAGAATCTGTTGCTCCTGTGAATGTCTTTGCTGTGGGGAAAAGTTTGAGTAAGCTGATTCTGTGGTATTACTTCTATTTATTTTAGAGTGATTTTCTGGATTGTTAGCTTGTAGGAAAATCGGAGGAGCTAGGAACCAAGAAAAAACCCAATTTTTTAATAAAGAAAGCAGAAAAATTTGGAACTGGCCTGGCACTTGCTAAATTGACATGTCCTGATGGGTCAGCACATAGTGGGAACTATTGGGCAGAAAATGATAGCGCCTTGGTCATACTTGCACAGGCTGTGGGTATGGTGGCAAGGGTGAGAGAGATGGACTAAATGTCATCAGATCTGAGGGGAGTGAATGCTTCTTTCTCCACTTACCTCTCTTGCCCAGGTTGCCTTGGAGGGCTGTAGAATCTCATTTGCTGATTCAGCTTTGTGGTAATATGTGGTCCTTTGTGTGTTTGAAATATAGCAGAGACTTTTTTTCCTCCCTGCTCTCCTGCTTAATAGACTTAGATCACGTCAGAGCTAAGGCAGGACCAGGTGACGTCCTTGCTTAGCTGTGCCTCTTGTCAGATTCAGTGGAAACTTGGAGTTGTTAGTATGCACCCTGTGTGCCCGGGTTCCTCAGAGCACAAAATGTGGGCTAGGGAGCAAGAATGGATTTTTCTGTACCAAGGATGAATTACATAATTTGAAACAGCATTACTGGTGTAGCCCTGTGGTGTTTCAGTTCAGTACATCAGTACTTAATATTTGAGTAAGCATTAAGGTTTATAAATGCTTAGTTGTGTGTCTTGGCAATGCTTTAGGTTTGTTCCCCCTTTACTAAACTTGAGAGGACATTTTACAGAAAGTTATTTTCCTTAAATGTGGAAGACAAGGAACTTTCATCTGAATTCACCGGGCTTAGCACTGAGAATTCAAAAGGCCTTGGAAACTGGCTGAAGATCTTAGTACTGCCTTGAGTAATATCCCCTTGAATATTTACTTCAGTGAAGCCTATTCAGAGATCCCTCTCCTACCTATTGCTCTTTGCGCTGGTTTCCAGCACTAGATCAAGTGACCAATGAAATGCAAAGCTTTACCTCTTAAAATTAGGTTCTTGAGGAGTTACCAGCCATGTTCCTGTGGCCTGAGTTTATGTCCTGTGTTTACATAAACTGAAGTAACTGGAAAGAGACCTGTAGAGCAGTATTGCATTGCTAGTGGGAAAACAGTGCAACTCATAAATTTCACTTGTGCTTGGAACCACAGTGTTTAGATACAGATTGTAGAAATGGGAAAAGTGTGTCTAATGGTTTCCTATTGCTATAAGATTTCATGTACAGTTTCTCTGTAGGATTTTATATATGGTTATTTGTAAGTTGTCGTACTTGCATCCCTCCACATTTCTAATATAGTGCATGGTATTTACATATTCCTTGAAATTTCTTGATGTTTGTGGAATTATATTGGTTTTAGCTTAATTAAGGAGAACTGAACTCCTTTATGTAGATGTTTTTCTTTCAACCTTCTCTTTCTCAGGATAGAAATTAAATACTTGATTAACCTTCATACCACCTTCTAGTATTGTTGAAGTACACATAATCCATCTTTCACTCTAGTAAAATTTTACTTGGCAGGAACAGATAGGAAGAGAGACATCCGTTTATCAGTAGTTCAGGCATCCCAGCTAGAGCAGGGAAAGCTGACTGCTGAATGCATGATTTGTTTCTGATTCTCTGCTAATTATGCAGAAGCAGGAAAAGCTTCACTGTTCAGTGTGGCTAAAATAGAAAGGTAAGAAAGATGACTGTCATCACTGGTGCAAGAAGGTGAAGAGAAGTGAGTCTCCTTTTCTAGGTGAAAAACATCTATTAGTACAGAAATATAGAAAGCTTTGTAATGTTCCCCTTAATAATCTGTATTCAAACATAATGTTTCCTAGTGCTAACTATCCTTGAAATAATTTTCAGTCTAAAGCACTAAAAGCTTTGGGGTGGTATTTCTCCTATTGAAAGCTACAAAGCAACATTCAAGTTCACAAAATAAAGTCTGTCAGTGCAAACTGTGAATTACTAGAGCTGTTTCAAGAATCTTACAAATCTCTGAAAGACTCTCAACAATTGCATACTCTTTTATAAGCTGTCTATGAGGTAATGTCAGATGACTGTTATTTTTAGTACAAATAGGTATTTCTTTGTTTCTGTGCTTAAAAGCTAAGTCTATTTATTTATTTATTTTTATGAGAAGGTCAATGAAGTCCTGTCCAAATGCACAATGGCGTGGACTCCATGCAATTGTTGAGAATTACATACAAACAACTGACCTGTTCAAACCACATCTCTTAGATTAATGTAGACAGGAGAAAAACGTTCAGCTGAAGGAAATCATATTTCCAACTGTTACATTTGTAAGTAATATTATTTTTCCTCATGTGTTTGGGTGTTGTGGATTTTTTTCTTTCTGAATGGAACTAGTGTTCTCATCTGGGGCCAGTGAAGGTCTGCATTTGGCAATGCAATGTTTAGTAATAAATCCAGCTTTCTAAGAAAGCATACTGGAGGTAAGTAGCTTTGTGCGCTTATGGTATTGAAGAGGAAGTTTCCCTGTCTAGAGAATATTACATTTTAACACAAAAGAAATGTTTATTCAGCAGTTCGTCAGCTGCTTTCTGTCAAAATAATCATTCAAATTCTTTTAGAAATTGTGGCAGGTTAAAGATTGTTACTGGGCTGCATCGAGAGCAGCATGGCCAGCAGGGTAAGGGAGGGGATTCTGCCCCTTTACTCTGCTCTCGTCAGACCCCACCTGCAGTACTGTGTGCAGTTCTGGAGCCCCTGGCACAGGAAGGACATGGAAGTGTTAGACCGGGTCCAGAGGAGGGCCACAAAGATGATCAGAGGACTGGAGCAGCTCTGCTATGAGGACAGGCTGAGAGAGTTTGGGTTCTTCAGCCTGGAGAAGAGAAGGCTNACTAGTGGGATGCGTCCCTGCCTATAGCAGGGGGTTGGAACTAGATGATCTTTGAGATCTCTTCCAACCTTACCATTCTATGGTGTATGGTTTATCTTTTCCCAGCTTTAGCCTCCTAGGCTCTCTACTTGCATTGATCATGGGTGAGCGGAATAACATCCTATCTCTTTCTAGTAATATTTAATATTTCATCCTTTTTACAGTGGAAACGTATATATGTGTATGTATTTATATACTCACAGAAACTCTGGTTTCTCAGAGATTAGGCATGGATGCTCTTTGAGGCTATACAGTTTCTTTGTGGTATGCACATGCATCTCGGTGCTACAAAAGTGAGCGGGACTAAGCTTGCTATCATAATGCTGCTGAACTGGGGACATACTGTTCAAAGTCAGGGCCCTGACTTCTCCATCACAACTAGTCAGTGTTTTGTAGATAACCGCAAACTTTGGCTTTAGAAAATATGTTGTTTGTGAGCCATGCTTCAATAGTTGCTCTCTGGAGTGGCTTCATAAATAATGGAGTATTTTTACAGGAAATGTCCCAATCTGAATTATGAAGCTGTTCATTTGGACAAACTGCAAGTGAATGTGCACAGAGCTGTTAGTTTGTCTGTTACTGATTTCCTCCTTTATTTTTTTTTTCTTCACTGTGTGTAAGCAATGTGTATATAAATAAATATATTTATGTACATACAAATGTATATATCCTCAAAGTAGGAAGAAGGCAAAGCAGGACAAGAGTGAAGTGCTCCTGCAGTTAGCTGCCTGAGCCAGGGCTGGGAGACAGCCAGCCTTGGCATTCAGGAGTTTGGAACATAGCAGGGCTCAGAGAGCTTTAACCATTGACTCCTCTATGCTGTGTTGGTTGCCTAATGTTGTGTACTTTATGATTTAAAAAAAACCCAGAAATTTTAATTAATCACAGTTTACTGTAGTTGCACAATTAGATGGACTGTTTTGATGGCTCTGGGGCAAAAAATGTTTCACGGGGCTTATGTAAAGTAGCTGTACGTGTGGCCGTACTTGGTTGGCTGTTCAAATGACAGTTGCTGGAAAAGCCAACTGAGCATTACTTGCCTAATAATTATAAAACCCATGTCTAAGCCTCTCATTTCATTAGTAATATCCTGTTTGGGCAGTTGCAGTTGAATGAAACGCGAATGGGGCTTCGTAGGAACCCTTCTCCTGGTGGCAAATCTGGGCCCTTTCCTTTCCTTGCAAAACATTATGAAGTCAATGTATGTTAAGGAGAGAAAAAGTAGTGAAGGATCCACATGTAAAGTGATAATTATCTGTTATCCTGGTTTTAAGTAGGCTTCCCCTTTGTAAGCAAGAGTCAGCAACGCCAAACCAAACATTCCTTTGGGTTTTGTTCTTCT
>VWYK01115095.1:13348-30120 GCA_013399775.1 Semnornis frantzii | reverse complement strand
CTCAGTCTTCTCTTCTCCAGACTCAGCAGCCCCAGGTCCCTCAGCTGGTCCTCAGGATCAGAGGGCTGCAGCAGTTCTGCTATGAGGACAGGCTGAGAGAGTTGGAGCTCTTCAGCCTGGAGAAGAGAAGGCTTCTAGGAGACCTTGGAGTGGCCTTCCAGTATCTGAAGGGAGCTCCAAGAGAGCTGTGGAGGGACTATTGACAAGGTCTTGTAATGACAGAACAAAGAGAAATGGGTTTAAACTGGCAGAGGGGAGGTTTAAACTGGATGTTAAGAAGAAGTTCTTTACAGTGAGGGTGGTGAGACACTGGCACAGGTTGCCCAGGGAGGCTGTGGCTGCTCCCTTCCTGGCGGTGTTCAAGGCCAGCTTGGATGAGGCCTTGAGCAACCTGTTCTAGTGGGAGGTGTCCCTGCCTATGGTGGAGAGTTGGGAGCGGCTGAGCTTTGAGGTCCCTTCCAACCTAAACCATTCTATGAACCACAGTGTCTGGATGTGTGGCTGGAAGCTGCTCCAGTTAGCGATGGGCACTGGCAACAATGAGCACCAAGCACGAATGGCACAGGCAGTGATGGGTACCAGCATGACTTGCTGCAGCTCAGCTGCTTTTCACACATCCCCAGCACCTTACCATCTCTTACAGCAGGCACTGGAAATGCTCCTGGATTTGAGGATGGGAAAGTAACTTTTCCAGCACTGGTGGTGAAAGTTTTAACAATGCCTCCTTGCTCTGCCTTACAATTATTTATTCACAATATTCCTAAACTGCTCACTGTGAGCCCCAAATTTAAATATCCCGATAGGCTATGGCTGAAACCTTTGCATAAACCTGCCAGGATCTTACCACAGTAATAAGTCCCCAATGTAAAATAAATTAAAGAAGAAAATGTTTCAAAATAACTGTTCCCAATTAAAGCCTTGCTCAGGGTTTACACTCCACAAAGGGCTCTTTTTTTTTTGTCTTTTTTAATTGTTTTTTTTTTTCCTTTTAACAAGAAAAGCATAAAAATGCCACAGAGTCTAGCTAGCAAACATGAGCCATAAATCCAAAGGGTTGATTCACTCTGCCCGTTCAAAACACAGACCCAGGAGCATGGGCTCCTTGTCCTGTTTGAATACCCCTCACTCAATATACACACTGGCACAAGACAGAAAGTACACATAGAAACATGCATGCAGAATACACCTGCATACCACCCATGTGTGCAGGGAGATGGCACAAACACATGAGCACACCAGAAATTTGTTCCCACCACCACCTCCTCTACTCTGTCCTGGCGAGACCTCATCTTGAGTACTGCCTTCAGTTTCGGGCTTCCCAGTTGAAGAGGGACAGGGATCTGCTGGAGAGAGTCCAGTGGAGGGCTTATGAGGATGATGAGGGGAGCACTGCCTGGTGAGGAGAGGCTGGGGGACCTGGGACTCTGGTATGGAGTAGAGAAGACTGAGAGGGGATTTAATAAACGTTTATAAATATCTGAGGGCTCGGGGTCAGCATTCTGTGATCCTGTGATCACACCAGAAGGTGGTGGGGACCACCTGCCACATCTTCCTCCTGGCAAAGAGGCAGAGGCACAGCCGTAAACTGCCCGTGCTGCCCCTGGTCCCAGGAAGAGAGTGCAAATAGGAAGGAGATGTGAAGAGGGATGGCTGTCAATCATCTTTCCCATGCCAGCTGGACTCAGGGATGGATGAGGCAATGCCCAACCTTCGCCAGTTTGGTTTACATGGAGCAGTTGGATGTGCTTCTCTTGCAAGGCACACGAAACTCTGTGATAACCAGGCCAGAGGAGTCGTCTGCAGCAGCCATTCCCTTCAGTCCCACATGGCAAGGTCTGGGAATGTCACTCCACCATTTCCCCATTGTGGCTGTGGCTCATCCCTGTGCCAGGGCATACACAGGCTGGCTCCCAGGGGAACAGCCAGGGTAGCTGCTCCAGTCCTGGTCACACCTCTGGGTGGAGAAGGACATGGCACAACCTACTGAGGCCACTGCCTACTGCCTGGCTCCATCACACTAACTGCCTGGGGTCTGGCCCTGCCTGATACAGCTCTGCCAGGGCTCTCTATGGAGCAGGAGAGGACTTGGAGGACACCTGCACAACTCCTGCCCCAGCCAAGACCAAGCAGTGCCCAGCTCTCACCCCAGCCCTGTCCCAGAGGACAGCAAAGGGGAAAGAGCCTAACATGAATTGCAGGAACTACAGACTAAACACAGTAGTAACTGAGTTGAAGTGGCCAAACTCCCTTTTGTCATTTCTCACTTCATGATCCCCTTGCATTTTTCAATTAATATCAATAAAAGACATTAGAATTGCAGAAATGATGGAAATGTCAAACATCTCTCACTCGCTTTGGTAAGAACTTTGTTAAGTACCAAATGCAAATGCGCAGCTGGTGCCTGTGACATTTGGGTTCCTTTGCTGGCACAGGCTAATCAATTCAGTTTCTAATTTTAATTTTATCAGCAGTAAATCTGTTAAGATTTTGAAGGCTCTGATGCAGGCCAATTAATTTCTAATCAAATCACCTACATCCTGATAGGTTCTGCCTCCCTCCATTGCAGTCTTGGCTATGCAACATGTGACCTTGCCAGCAGCAAATGGAAGCAGCTCCTCATCCTGCTCTGCCTGGCCAGGACACGTTAATTAACTCATTAGTGGTGATGATGGGGCAGAGGAGGACTTCTCCCTCCCCCACCCTGTCACCTGCTTCCAATGCTCAAAACTTGGCAGCCCTGACTGCAAACCCCACTAGGATCCTTGTGCTTTCTGCTGGCTCTGACCTGCCCTTGCTCACTTTGGGCAGGAGCCACTCACGTCCCTCTGTGCAATCCAAACGGTGGCCACGCCCCTTGCTTCTAGCTAAGGACTAGCATTTTTACTGAGCTGACCCTGAGAGCTTACCTGTGGGATTAGTGTTTATTAGCTTAAAACTGCAAGGTCTGCCCAGCAATCTCAGATCTCTGCAGCCCCCAGCAGCCCCTTGCCTGGCCATCACCCTGGGCAAGGTCCCTGGGGAAGGTCCCTGGGCAGGTCTCTTCCTTCCCCTCACCTGCAGCAGCCAAAACAAAATCTCATTTTCTCCTAAAGAGAGGTCACTAAGGATCTGAAGACACAAGCAAACAAGGGTGTAGGTGAGGGGCTTGTTGCTGGGGAATTTTCTTACTGATAAAAAATAATAATAAAAATAAAACCATTGAGTTTTTGGAGCTTCTAGAACAGGGCATGTGGCTCTCAGTGTCAGCTGATGTGCTCTTTACATGCTGGTTTTGGGAGCCATTAGGCAGTGTGTAGCAGGAATTTGTATTTATTGACATCTTAATTTTTTTTCCCTCTCATTTGTGCCTGCAAATTTCTTTGATGAGAGCTGTTATTAGCATTGCAATTCACCAGCCCAGCTATCAGATTTGTGCAATGCAGCATTAAATAAATCTCAGAGCTGATTGCTCTCCAGTTCTGAACATTTTTGTGTGCGTCTGGGTGCACAGATCCATGCACAGAAACACCCTGTATGTGTCTGATTGTCAAGTGGGAAGGAATCACAGCTACAGATTGATTTTGCTTTAAGATAACTTTAAAAAGAAACACTTTAAAATACCAACATTGTCTCTTACACGAAGTGTTTCCTAGAAACAGTCTTGCGTGTCTAAAGCAGGGCTGGCACGCCAGGGCAAATGGGCAGGGACAGAGACCCTGCCCAGGCTGAAGCCTCTCTGCCCACCCCCACCCTTCTGACAGGGAACTTGATTTGGATTTGAAGGTTGAGATGAGAGGGGAATTAGAGAAAGTCTAACACCAGCTCAGCCAAAGAGCAGAAATCAGGGCAGGGAATATTCCTCCTAATCAGCAGAGACATCAGCTCTTTATAAGGCAGATTAGCCTTTTTAACTGGCTCTCTAAATCAGTCAAATCCAATCCTGTCTCTCTCCCGACAGCTTTGCTCATGCCCACACGTGCCTTGCTTGCTTCCACCGCTGATGGGAGTGTTTGTCTTCCTTCTGCTTTCCCTCAGCAAAGGAACCCAAGCCAGCATCAGGACAACGACCTGATACCCTGTGGAGTTACACAGGTTTGAGCACCACTGATGAAAAAATATCAGCACACTGGTGAGAACATCGGTGACTTATTCATTTACAAGTCAGAAGAACAGAGTTCCGCTCTGAAGACGATGATGACATTTACCCCTGTGACATCTCCGGGAGGATAACTCAGGCTGGGATCCTTATCCCTCAGCCTGGGAAGCTCTGAGCTGCTGCCCGGGGCCAAATCTCGGTATTGTGTCCGAGCAACAGTGTTCTGCACCACCAGCCCCCCCGACCACACATCCTGCCTGCTGGGGCACAGGCTCTGTGTGCAGCGCAGAGCAAAGCCCCTGGAAAGGGCTCCAAGGCAGATCACCAGCTTCCAGAGCCATTAAGAGGCTTGGGAAGCAGCAGCTTTATTGTTTCAAGCCCAGAGGGAAGCAGTCAAGAGCGCATCCTACCACTGCTCCAGGTTTGTATCTGCTCCATCATTATCTGCAGCCTGTAGTAATCTCCAATCTTTAGACTTTAATTTGTAGCAGACAAAGGGATTTTTTTCCCCAGCATTTCATGTGCCGAGTGACAGGCTCAGCTCCCTCCCCCAGCATTTCCTCTGACTCACTCATCAGTAGCTATTTTAAAATGTGCTAATGGCAAAAAAATATGTTTTGATCTTTACTCTTATGAGTAAATAAAGAAACTCCCCTTTGGGGTATTGAAACATTTTTTTTGTCTCTTCCCACCCCGCCTCCATGTGCTACATGCTGTGATTGGAGCTGGGACCATGCCCTGGTCACTGTGCAGGGCTCTGTGCTTCTCCCTGGCTGCTGTGCTGGAGGCTGAGCAAGCAGCTCCAGTGTCTGGCTGGGGACACGCAGCTTCAGGGTCCCACTCCCCGTTCCACCCACAGAGCAAGGTAGGACTGTCCCCAGCCAGCCCTGAACACTTCAGATGTGGCTGTTGCCAGGAGCCGCCTTTCTTGGCTTTATTGTCCATGGGGTGGGACTGACACAGCTCTTATCTGAAAAGGGCTCTAAGTTTTTACACAGCAACAAGCAAGGGGTACCCAAGATGTCCATGCAAGGAAGATTTCACTCAAACCATGGTTAGAGAAGCAATCTAAAGCAGGAGAACCCAGTTAGTGATTTTATCACCACGCGAGGACTTTTTGTCTCTTATATGAGCTGTCCTGCCCAGATACCTTGTCCTCTTTGCTCTGCACTCAGCCACAGAGCAGACAGGAGGAGAGGGAAACCTGTCTGTATCTACCCAGTTGCAGGGTAGGTGGAAACACGAGAGTCAAGATGTTCGAATCCTGCATCCTAATGTGATGTTGCTGTGCAACAGCAGCAGAGAAGTAGCACTGCCTGTGCATGGCTGTCCCCATGGGGGGACAAGCCCCAGCACAGCTTCCTCCACTGATGGTGTTGAGCCCATGCAGGCTGCTTCTTCCTCCTCCCCCCCACACCTTTCCCTCCAGGATGGCAGCTGTTACTTGAGCAAGCCCAGAGCTTTTTTTATGCCTCAGCACTCCATCCTGGTGGGCCTTCCATCCATTTCTTATTTTTCTGCCTGACATCTGTTCACAATTTGTTTCTCATTCCTCTCTCTGCTCCTCGTCTGACTCCGGCTGTAGAGCTGAGGAAAACTCATGCAGATCTCACGCAGATGCAGCTTGCTGGGAGGAAACGTCTACTTCACCCATCTCATGCCTAGTGTGAGAGAAGGGTTTTGTTTGTTTGTTTGTTTTTTGGGGGTTGTTTTGTTTTGTTTTTTTATCTTGGGAGGTGAAGATCTGCAGCACAACCCTGCATGGGGCCAGAATGATGGGACAGGGGTGAGAGCAGGTCTCCAAAGCAACCTAACCCTCACCAGCTACCCAGGACCACCAGGAGCAGCTGCTCTGTGGCTTACCAGGGGTGTCTGCATTTCAGCAGACCACTTAATATCAGCTTTTTAAAGGACAAAATAGTCTCTGAGTTATTCTGGACATATGGAGGGGCAAGCGAGAGCCAAACATTGCCCAGAGTTTGCAGGATGCTTTGGATCCTCTGCAACAAAAGTGAGATATCAACTGATGGGAGGGTGCCAGCTGGTAATGGTAAGCAGATGGCAGGAAAACTGATGAAAGAGGACTGGTTTATTTCCTTGCTTATTCCTTTACAGACTACCTTTTGGGAAAAGAAAATTAGCCTGACTTTGTGTGACCCACCTCTACTCAAAGGGAACAGGCAGGGGCTATGGCTACCTGTGCCTCTTCCCATTCTTCCTGCTCAGGGTTCCTGCTCTCTCCCATTTATCTACTGTTTATGAAGGCTGGTGGACAGGGATCAGGTCCTTCCAGTCTTCTGCACAGTTCTGAAGACCTGGGCCTGATCCTAGAGTGGAGCTGGGTTGTGAAAACAAATAACCAGCACATCAGAGCTACAGGGAAACACTGCTGGGGGCCACTTGCCTGCCTCAGGTGACAGCAGCTCCATAGATCCTGGAGATGATCATTTACCCTGTTCTTGGAAATCCAGAATCCCACAGCCTCTGCAGCAACAGTCCTCGTGTTCACGGTCCTTAGCTGAAACCTCTTGTTAGAAGTGTTCACAGTAAGGACCTGCTGAGATCCTGACATCTTCCAGCTTGGAGCACCACTTTCCTTGTGCCCTTGTGCGAGACCCTTTGACCTCTTTCTGCATCGAAAATATCCCCAGCTGCTTCAAACCTTAACTCCAATGCTGGTGTGTTTCCAAAACAACAGGAGAGCACACTTAGCCCCTGCACAATAAATACCAAGGTGTCCTGGGTGCTCTTAGGGTGACTGGCACACACATTGCCCCCCAAAATGGCTCATGCCTGATGGTCAAAGGGACCTGCCTGTAGGAAGGACCTCTTTTGAGTAAAGCCTTCACAGATGCTGGAGCAAAACCTCAAGTACTTGAGCTCACTCCCCTAGAGCTGCTCAGTGGCAGGAATGTCTTTGCCTTTCAACTTGAATGTAATTACAAACTAACTCAGCAAAAAATCAGAAGTCCTTTGACACATGTGCCTACCTCACATGTCTCTGGAAGAGCTTCTTCTTGTCACCCCACTGGCTTTTGCTAGCCATACTGGCATGAGCAGCCATGAGGTCCCACATCCCTTCCTCTTCCAGCTGCATTACATTTCTCAGATCATGGATAAAACCACCTCAGGTCTGGTCTTCAGTCATCTTCAGACTCAGCAACCATCTGCCTGATGCCTTTAGTCACCAAGTTTAATGGAGGGAGATGGCAGAAGGGATAGATCCAGCATCCCCAGCCCCTCTGCCCTATGCTTCCCTATGTGTGCAGTGATACTAGTGAGAAGGGTGGCAATGCCCTGCCCAGCTTTGGCACCACATACATGCCCACCTCAGGGTGTGCAGCAGCGGAAGGCTGGGAGCATGTTCACCATCACTCAGCAGCACCAGTCCTGCTTCATTTGCATTGTTGCTAATTGAGCTTTTCTTCCTCTCTTGTTTTTGCTGTTAGTAATTAGCATTAATAATCCCCCTCCCAGTGTGCAAAACAAATCCTCCCACAGGAGCACTCTGCTGGCTCTACTCCCAGGCCCCACATCCTGCAGCTGCTGTTTTGGGGTGCAGTGGGAAGGAATTTTTGGAAGGGTGATGGGAACCCACTTCTTGCTTCACCTCCTTGCAGGTGGGCAGGGAAAGTGGCAGGGCCTTCAGGAAGGAGATCACCCAGAAAATTGTTTCAGGAGACAGAAGGGGAAAAACTCGGGTGGAGAGAAAGCACAGAGACTGACAGCCCACTGTACCACTGAGCATTCAACCCCTTGGCACACCATGCCAAGCATCACCACAGCATGTACAAGAGCTGGCTGCTAGCCCTCAGAGATACCTGTCCCTCACTCTGCTTCTGCTGTACGTTTTTCCCCCCTTCTTGATGAAAAGAAGTTCTTTTCTGATTGAACTAATTATGCTGATTGAATTTCCTCCCTCTCTCTCCCCGACTGTGAAAGGTTTCCTTAATTCGATGGGGCTAATTGTTATGCACACACTGTCAGATGTTAATGCAGTTCTCTGATTGACAGGTAATCAGCACATCAGTTGTACAAAAAGAGTGAATAAGTCTGTAATTTCATTTCCCCTGATTCCACCGTGTGGGTTGGCAGGAAAATCTAAATTAGCAATCAGGGAAGGCAACCCTGCTACAGAGCAGGCTGCTCACAGCCCAGGTGGATGGCTGGGGCCAGGTCCCAACCCAGCTCCGAGGGGCTTACCTGCAGAACAATAGCTCCCTTCTGAGCTTCCTGCAGCTGCTGTGCACGGGAGCTCCCACCAGTGCCTGCATCCTTGTTCCCAGGGCAGCATCCACACTTGGTGTGACAGCTCCAGCACGAGTAGGAATGTGCTTCCTACAGAAAGAGGCAAAATTGTCCTCAGAAACCTCTAAGTTTTAGTAGCCCAAAGTCCCCTCCAGAAACCTATGAGCAATGGAAAGCTCCAGGGACATCGCTAAGCTGGAGGATAAAGTCACAGGAAGATGTAGGAATGGCTCTGGGGCCACAGCCAGGACCAGAGCACACACAGGTCATAGCTCCCTCTGGAGAGTTAGGCACGGCAGCTGCCGAGGGGATAATTGCTGATCAGGACTCTTCTGGGCTTCCCACCAGAGCAGCTGGGATCATAGGTTTGTGCTTTTCACCTTCCATTGCGGCTGGCAGAGCTGAGTGCCAGAGGCAGAACCAGACCAGTGTTCCCACCAGCAGCTGACAGCTTCTGCCCATTTAATTTACTGCCAGCTGACAAGCCTTAGACAGGTGGGGGGAAAGCCAAACCACACATTTTTTCAAGAACATTTTCTGAGGCTTCTTCTACCCCTGCTTTTCTTTCTGTGGTAAGACACCAATGTAATTCTGTGCTCATCTCTAGACAGGATCCCAGGATATCGCTGCCTGCTCAGCAGCACTGGCTGTGAGCATGGAGCAGCAACACACACACTCCAGGGAGTTTTGCTGGTGAGCCTGAGGCTGGTGTCTGCGCCATGCTCCAGGAGCACCCTTGTGTGTGCAAACGGTACAGGAGAAACCACATCGTGCCAGCTGCTCTGGGACATCCCCCCCAGCCAGGAGAGAACCACGGAAAAAGGAACCCAGCAACCATCAGCAATGCTCCAACCACAAGGGGTACTTCTCCCTACCCTTCAGCTAGAAGTGATCCATGGTGATTCAAACAAAAATCTGTGCCCCCAGGGCACAGAAGCTGCTGGTACTCCCTGCCCCAGGCTGGTCGGGCAGCCTGGCTCACCCTCAGCACTCATGATGTCCAGGAGCTCAGAGGCCAAGATTCCTCTAGCAGCTCCTCTTCAATATAAGGAGCAAGGTCACAGGCAGGCCTGCATCTGGAGGCTTGAGGATTCGTGGCAGACTTGACCATGGTAGAGAAGAGGGGAAATGGAGAAGCCAAAGGGGTTTGCGAGCAGCAGCCACTGAACACAGCATTAACATAATAACAGGTCGAATCCTCTGTCTGAGGAGCTGGGAGAGAATAGCTGGATTTACCATTAGTAAGATTTATCTGAAATACTTAAAATCTCTTTTGGAAGGATTTCAGTCGTTAGTGAGGCTGCTTCTCTTCCCCAGAGCATGCATAAACCAGGCTATTCAAGGTGGGGGGGGGGGAAAGTGTGCTGAATGGAAGCACAGCACTGCCCTCACTTCAATGGGATTGTACTGGGTGTAAGCCAGCGCAGAGCTCTACCCATAAGCGAGATGATACAGGAGACTCAAGGAGCTTAGTGGTTCTTAGGGAAAGAAACAGGGTGTGAGAGGAGATTAGAGCAGGACCTCACTGTACTTAATAAATCCCAAGGAAAAGAGGAGAGCTTCCCTTCTGCTGCAGAGGACATAAAACAGCCTCAAGCTAAAAGGAGATTTGACATTAGAGGAAATTAGGCAGAATTTTTATCTGGCGTGAGTCACGTGGAACATAAAATTGCAAAGGGCAGCAGCAGGAGCAGCTGGTAAAGGCAGATTAAAAATCAGATTTTGACAAGCATCTCCAGACCAAAAAAAAGGGAAAATATATATATGTATATATATATATATATATATACTTAGGATTAGGCTGCTAATTTGTAATCACAGATGGGGATGGGGTTGTGCTGTCTAGGTAGTGTACACAGGCTGTGGGAGCAGCACCATGTGCTGCAGATGTCACGGCAAAGAGTGGGGGAATGTGCCAGGAGGAGAATCCCTAGGTCCACAGGGACTGTGCTAAGGGCTGGGACACCCCAGGGTTCAGAGCTGCCAGGAGACCCCATTGATTTCCTCTATCCAGTACTGGGATGTAGCAAATTGCCCCTCACACCACACAGAACAGGGCTGCTCACAGTTAAACCTAGCACATTAATCCTGGTTTTGCTCTCAGCCTAGGAGGAAAGACCACAGAATCACAGAGTGTCAGGGGCTGGAAGGGACCTCTAAAGCTCATCCAGTTCGACCCTCCCGCAGAGCAGGATCACCTATACCAGATCACACAGGAACACATCCAGGTGGGTTTGGAGTATCTCCAGGGAGGGAGACTCCACAACCCCCCTGGGCAGCCTGTGTCAGGGCTCTGTCACTCTCACAGTGAGAAAATTCCTCCTCATGCTTAAATGAAACATCCTATGCCTCAGCTTCCACCCATAGCCCCTTGTCCTGTTGTTTGGCATCACTGAGGAGAGCCTGGCTCCATCCTCCACCCTTTATACATTTATAAACATCGATGAGGCCACCCCTCAGTCTCCTCCAAGCTAAAGAGACAACCTTCCTCAGACTCTCCTCCTAACAGAGCTGTTCCATTCCCTTCAGCATCTTTGTGGCTCTGCACTGGACTCTCTCAAGAAGTTCTATGTCCCTTTTGAACTAGGGGACCCAGAACTGGACACGGCACTCCACATGTGGCCTTACCAGGGCAGAGCAGAGGCGCAGGAGAATCTCTCTCAACCTACTAACCACAGCCCTTCTAATGCACCCCAGAATGGCGTTGGCCCTCCTGGCCACGAAAACACATTGCTGGCTCAAAGAAACACTAACTGAGCAAACTGCAGTGGGGCTGAAGGCAACTCCTCTTCCCCTATGGGAAGGTAACTTCCACCTCAGCACAGTCATAATTTGGTGTTTTATGGCCTGAATCAGAAATTTTCTACTGATCCGTGCCTCAGATAATTTGGGATATTTGTAAACTGATGGGGGTCAGGACAAATTAAATTAATTAACTCTCCCCGTTTATGCCTCTCAATGCAGCAGGCTGAGGAGGCACTAGGGGGGGGGAGGTGACGGCGGGCAGGGGCTCAATGTCTGTCTGCATCAGGGAAACTGTGCTCAGGTAAGTTTTTCTCACTTTCCTCAGGAGCATTGGAGAAGCAACGCAGTCAGAGTCAGTAAATCAAAGTCAGTGCAAATAACAAAGAACTCGAGCAGAGGCACCCCATGCCCAGATGGAAGCTGGATGGGGCTCCCACACCTCGGGCAGGTGCTGCCTTCCCAAGGGGGCAGTGGCATGCTGAAGGACCCCAGGGTCCCACCAGCTCCTTTCTCCACCGGTCCTGTCTCTCTTTCCAGGCTGGGAAGAACAAACCCGCTGGGCTTTGCTCACTCTTGCTGGATTTACCAGCTCATGGCACCCCACCCCCAGTCAACAGCAGTGGGGGTCCTTCGAGGGGAGCTCCAGAATTGCTAAAATTGCTGCGGCCGTGAAGCTTTGTCCTCCTGTGAGCACCAGCTGAGAGCTGAGCGAGCTGCGTCCGGGCCTGAGGAGCTGCGGGGAGCCTTCCTCTGCCGGCAGGACTGTAGGTGGCAATCGCAGCTTGCGGGAGCAACGGGGACTCGCTGCTGGGGCTGCTCCAGGGCACCCAGTGGGGAAGGGCCTCTGCTGCTGGACAATGAACTCGGGAAGGGACTCTGCTGCTGGGCAGTGAGCCGAGGAAGGGGCTCTTGTGCTGGTCATCCCCCTGGCCCACTCGCTCACTCTCACCACAGGGAGCAGCTCACCTCATCGGCTGCTGCGCTCTTGCTGCAGGCTAACAAAACCGCGGTGCTGTTTCCTCAGCAGGAAATCATTTCTGGGCAGGATTCACTCCATGCTGAGCCCACCGTGATGCTGAGCCCTCTCAAACTCTGTCTTGCAGCTGCAGGTCCCGGACAGGACCTCTCCTCCCAGCCCACCACCAGTGTCCCTGCTGCAAGCATCTTGTTAGGGTCTGTTGAGATAATTCTGCATGTTCAGCACACACCAAACGGCAGATCTGGGGAGGGAGTGTAGCAGATTAGAGGTGGGAGATTGCTTAGCAGCTGGCTGTTACCAAGTGCTGCTGGAAGCCACCTTCCTGCCACCTTCCAGCAGGTGTCACCTCTGTGCCCTCCGTGCAGGAGGGCTGGGGACAGCCAGGACATCCGTGGCAAGTGCCGGGCAGCACTTAGGTTGGTGCCTAAGCTGGGGCAGATCATGCAGCCATGCAACCAGTTCCCAACACAACCCAACCAGTGCTCCTGTGGTGTGACCCATGACTGCAGACTGACCTCCTATCTTGACACAGTGCCCTTGCTGTGCCAGCTTCGGGAGTGGTGAAAGCAGCCACAAGAGAAGGCAGGCTGGTGACAGGCTTCTAGTGACACTTTCCTCTCATGGCTTTGTCCCTGGTGCCTCCTCCCTGGGATGGATTCCAGCAGCAGCAGCCTGGCAGCACAGCCTGACTGGCTCCCAGGGCTGCAGAAAGGAAACTGGAGCAAGTGGCCATGAGTTCTTCCTACTCTCACCTTTGTGTTTTCTTTCACATGCACAGGTGGTATTTGAGCTGCTTCTTGCCTTGGCACAGACGTGTGTGCTGCTTCCGTCCCAGGGAGCTGTTGCGGTTTGGCAACTGTTACTTGCCTTCAAGCACCTGTTCCTTCTCCTCACAGCACAGGTCATCAGCTACAGCTTTAATTTCAATGTGGACCCCTCAGATGCTTGTGAGGGTGGCTTACACTAGGCCACCCCACACTAGAGGGGTACACACAGCCTTGGCAGCAGCAAAACTCAGTCCCAGAAGGTATGAATCACTCCTGTTTGTCAGGCTCCCCAAGCACGAAATGGCCTTGCAGAGGCTCCAAGGGCTGCCAAACCCCCTGCAGTGGAATGTGGATTTGCCTGTCCTGTCTGCAGCCAGACCTGACTTTGTTATGTACCCATCATGATGGGTACCCATCACCAGGGTCAGATCTTACCATGGGACTGCAGCTCTGCCACCAGCTACCCCAGGTCTGCTGGTGGGTAAAGCAGCCGAATGCTTTGTTTTTTTTCTCATGGAATGAGATAATTTCCTCTGAAATTATTTGGAGCACATGGCCAAAAACCCTAGAATCATAAAATAGAATAACAGAATCAGTCAGGGCTGGAAGGGACCACAAGGATCATCTAGTTTGAACCCCCTGCCATGGGCAGGGACACCTCACACTAGATCAGGCTGTCTAGAGCCTCACCTAGCCGGGCCTTAAACATCTCCAAGGATGGGGCTGTGACCACCTCCATGGGCGACCTGTTCCAGGGTCTTACCACCCTCCTTCATCCTCCTTGCCTTGGAGAACAACTGACACAACCCAAAGGAATAAACAAACACCCGTCTCTGTATTTCCCTGCCCGAGGAAGCTGCTAAGGAAAATATTGGCTTGAATAAGTGCCAAGAGAAAACATCCCAGTAGTGACAGCAGCCCCAAACTCACATTCAGGAGGAGAAGCAGGAATGCGGCAAAGAGTACAGCAGGAAGTTGGCAGCAGCCACGGGATCATCCTGACTGGAGCAGCCTGAAGCCATAGGAACATCTGGGCACAAAACTGTCCTGGGCAGGTTTTTGAATGTGCTGTTGAGCAGTGAAAAGCTGAGAGCAGGGCACAGGGACATCTGCTGGTTTGGTGACAGCTGGGAGCAAGGGCAGAATTCTCATTTTCATGGTGGCACACCCTCCATTGAGGCTGAATCATGCTGGGTATGAAGATCTCGTCATGGAACACACTGATCCCACACCGTTACGATTCAACAAGCCTGGCTTGAAGCAGCAAAGGCAGGGGAGAGCAGAGTCCTTTCCTGGTATTTAATGGCATCACTACACTTCACACATGGATAAGAGCCTTGGGTGAGAGTTGAGTGTCCTCCAGCTGATTTCTCTGACCTGCAGCTCCTCGTGCCCTTTCCCTGCCTTGCCACTGACCCTCTCCAAGCTGACTACCTTCGGCTGATGGGTTCACTGCAGGCAGTTGCCTTTTGCTTTCCATTTCCTAGCAGGAAACTGTTGACCTCCCCATACCTCTTCTTGTGAGCCAGGAATGAGGCAGTGGCCACAGCTGTACTGGTAGTAGTTCCAAGTAGCTGCCCAGATTGCCCTTTCCATGCAACACATTGCTGCTCTCCTTGGAGTCCCAGTTTGTGCCAGTCAATATATGCAGGCTCTGTACAGCCTCTGGCAGCAATCTGAGAGTGACTCAGGTCAAAAGCAATCCCAAATCTTCACTTCCCAAACAAAAATTTACCACAACTGGGTAAGTTGGAGGAAAAATGTCATACCAATAAAATCCAGAAACAGAAGCAGAACTGGTGATCCTCTTCTCTGATCACCCAACTCACCATGCCCTGGGGAGGACCCTGGGCAGTGGCCCGGCAGGGAGGTGGGTTGAAACCTCCTGGTTTCAGGGCAGCTGAGTTCCACTGGAACCAGGAAAGATCTTGCTGTGGGCACCAGTGCTGCAGCCAGTCAGTGGCACTGGTGTAGCTCCTGACAAGGATTTTGGGGTCAGAACTCACAGAAAACAGAGCTGCTGAAAACAGAAGTCCCTGGAAACTGTCCCCTTTCTTCAAAATATTTAGAATTTTTGTTTAAAAAAAAAAATAAAAAAAGGCTGAGAGTACCCAAACTGACTCTCTTGGACTAGCTTCTCTCTCTCTGCATTTCTCAGCCAAGGCTTTTGAATGGGTTTTGGCAGAAAATCTTCGGGTTTTGACAGTTGTTCTTTTCTCAACGACAAGCTGACATCTTCCACTACAGCCTTGAAGAATACTTCCAAATTTTGGTTGTAGGATCCTGACTCAAGAAAAAGAGATTTCACAACCTCCATGATAACAAAGATGAAATTATGAGTGGCTTGAGGGTGATCTGATGTGTTGGGTCATGGGGAGCCATCAGGAAAGCTTGGGGAGGTCTCACTAGGAAAGGAAGCAGTGATCAGAGTGCAACCTTCATGCTCTCTACAGCTCAGCCAGGAAACCCAGTTTGCTCATATTTGAAACACTTTTGTCACTGTCACCTTCTCCTGCTGTGAATTCACCGACTCCTACCAAGGCCAGGAATAAGGTGAGTGGCTGACTTGGACTTCTCAGCTGCCCTGGTTTTAGGGTCTGCTCTGGTCCATACTGGGCATCACCAAACTCCTTCTCACACTATCCTCCCTCTGACATTGAGAGGCAACTCCATTTGCTAAAACCACAGCGGCATCTCTCTGACCACGGGTGGGAAAAGCCCTAAATAGACCTTCTCTAGTTCAGCTGGACACTACTGAAGTGTCCAGGTTTACTCCTCAGACTCCCAGGTCCCTAAGCTGACTCCCAGCTCCTCCCTCACCTGCAGGCAGAGGATGAGCCACAGTTGTGAGGGGCTCAACTGTCACACATGGGTGCCATTGGTATGAATGTGGCCCTGACAGGGTTTTTTTACAGTTTATTACATCCAGATGGACTCTGGGAGTGAGGTTGTTTTAATTACAGTGGAATGCCAGGCAAGACTGGTTATGCAAGTCAATAAATCACTTGACTATGCTGATTAAATAGGAGTAATATTTTGAGTAAGTGACTGTCTCAGGGATGATCATTACTGGATCATATTATCATGCTCCTCTACACGGATATTGCAAACAAAATTAAATGAAGATGTCAAGTTGCAACAGAGACTAGACACTAATTAAAATGAAAGCACCCAGGCCCTTTTCTCCCTTTCTTGCAAGGTGAGAATCAGGCTGAAGGACCACAGCAAACCCCACCCATCAAGTGGCTTTTCCCACCAGATCTCAGTTTTGATGCTGACTTGTGTGCGTGGCTGGTGGCTGCGCTCTGCTTCTAGGCAGTAACTGCAAAACAAGGTGACAGATGGAGGGAGAATTAGGGGAAGTGTTGACATTAGGCAGAAAAGAGGTGGATGGATGGATAGATGGATGGATGGATGGATGGATGGATGGATGGATGGATGGATGGATGGATGGATGGATGGATGGATGGATGTCCTGCACCTGGGTTGGTGCAATCTCAAGCACAAATCCAGGATGAGTGGTGAATGGCTGAGAGCAGCCCTGAGGAAAAGGACCTGAGGGTCTGGGTTGATGAAAAGCTCAACATGAGCCAGTCAGCAACTGTGTTCTGGGCTGCAGCAAAAGCAACGTGGCCAGCAGGGCAAGAGAGGGAATTCTGCCCCTTTTCTCTCCTGAGACTCCACCTGGAGTACTGTGTGCAGATCTGGAACCCCTAACACAAGAAGGACATGGAACCATTGGAGCGAGTTCAGAGGAGGCCATGAAGATGATCAGAGGATCACGGGATGTTAGGGGTTGGAAAGAACCCAAAGAGATCATTGAGTCCAATTCCCCTGCCACAGCAGGACCAGACAATCTAGGTCAGGGCACACAGGAACACATCCAGACAGGTCTTTAAAGTCTTCAGAGAAGGAGACTCTACAACCTCTCTGGGCAGCCTGCGCCAGTGTTCTGGGA
>VWYK01115095.1:0-13267 GCA_013399775.1 Semnornis frantzii | reverse complement strand
CTTCTAGGAGACCTTGGAGTGGCCTTCCAGTATCTGAAGGGAGCTCCAGGAGAGCTGTGGAGGGACTATTGACAAGGTCTTGTAATGACAGAACAAAGAGAAATGGGTTTAAACTGGCAGAGGGGAGGTTTAAACTGGATGTTAAGAAGAAGTTCTTTACAGTGAGGGTGGTGAGACACTGGCACAGGTTGCCCAGGGAGGCTGTGGCTGCTCCCTTCCTGTCGGTGTTCAAGACCAGCTTGGATGAGGCCTTGAGCAACCTGTTCTAGTGGGAGGTGTCCCTGCCTATGGTGGAGAGTTGGGAGCGGCTGAGCTTTGAGGTCCCTTCCAACCCAAACCATTCTATGATTCTATGATTCTATGATTCTATGATTCTATGCCATGTGAGTGTTCTGCCTGAGGAAGGGCTGTGGTCTCAGTGTCTGGAAGAGGAGCTGAACCAAACACCAGCCAAGCTCAAATCAACTGCACAAGATATGTGGCTCCACAGACAGGGAGCTGGGTGATGTTCGACAGCCCGTATTCCAAATGTGGTGAGAGCAGATGACCTAGTGGTGCTCTCTAGTCTCCGAAATGCTGATTTACATTGGCTGTTCCAGGATAACATTATATATCTGACCTGATTTTCACAGTTAATTAATTACTGATTCCTTAGGAAGCCTTGCCACGTCCTTTACATTTATAGCCTCTTCTTCAGTAATTACTAATACATGAAAATCTGATGATAGTCCCTGCACTGAATGGCAGCCACCTCTTGAGAGGGATGCACTGACCAGGAGAGAAGCCCAAGCTTAGCCGGCTTCCCAGAATAGCTCTAATGGTGCCTCTTAGCCAGTTGCCAGGAGAGATACAAGAGAATATTATCAAGATAAAATACTTTCTGGTGACCATCTTTTATGCCAGGCACTAGGAAGCCTTCCAGATGACCTGAGTTGAAATCAGACAACAGCCTTTTCCTCCAGGGCTCATCAGCTTGCTCCAGCTCTACCTGGAAGGAGCTGTGGGGCTGGCCTGACTCCACAGGCTTGAGATCTAACCTGTCCCATGTGCAGGGCTCTGCTGTCCCCTACCTACCTGCCTTGGACCATGACTGCTCATGGGGTCGATCTGTGAGCTATGGATGGGCTGCTGGATGCATCCAGCTCCAGACATGCATTTTGTCATCTGCTGCACTGAATTAATTTGTTAGCAGGAGCAGGCAGATGTGGTGTTAAAAGCCCACAGCACATATGAGGAGTTTGCAGCAGGTCTGGAAACACAGAATCACAGAAACATCCAGCTTGGAAAAGCCTCTCAGGATCACCAAGTCCAATCTATATCCCTACTCAACAAGACTCACCTTAAACCATATCCCTAAGCACCACATCCAAACAACCTTTAAACACATCCAGGGTCACTGACTCCATCACCTCCCTGGGCAGCTCATTCTAGTGCCTTCGTTTTTTATCAATCCAGCTTTTCAATGTCCCTGGCTGACATCTGTGATCACCAGGGCTGCTCTCGGGCTTTTCACTGCTGCCCTTGTCCTGGCTGTGCCTTTTCCACACCACAAACCTTTATCTGATGCACAAGTCAGTCTGACCTGCTCTGGCTCACCCATGCTCTTTTCTCCACTGTCATCAGCACCCACACCCTCATATCTCCTTACATCTCCACCAGTGACTCCTCAGCTCCCTGCCTGCCTCTCTTGCCAGTGCCAAATTTGTGTCCTGGGATCTGCTCCTCTGCCTTTGCCTTCCCCCACTCTGAGACATGGCCATCAGGTGGAAACACGTCCTGCATGCTCACGCTGCAGGATTGGGTGCGTGTGGCATTTTATACTGGGGGGTCTCAGCCAAGCTGGAGTGGAAGGCTTCTTGTTGGCATCAATGTGCATCACAAATAAAAGAGTTTTGATGAATCATTTGCCAAAAAGAAAAACTGTTCTCTGGAAGGAAAAGTGCCCTGTGGAATGCCTTCCTCTGTAGTGCTAGGGGAGTAATGCAAAATCGCAGGTTGAAAAATAAGTTCTCCCACATCACAGTCATTAAAATAAGGTGATTTTTTAAGGTAATGTCTATGTCATTTCTGTTGACTTCAGATCATGTCACATTTTCCTTGGAACACCATTCAGACACATCTCAAATGTGCTTCATGCTGAGATTTTTACATTCATTTTCATCTATTTCTCCTTCATTTTCTTTTGCCTTGCGGGTCTTAGAAGGACCCAGGAATGTCTTTCCTGTGTCAGAGGCTGAGATGGTTGCAGCAAGGGCTGCTCCAGCTCTCTGAATACCCATTCCCAGCCCTGCAGAACATCCAGCAACCCCTGACCTGAACCACGCATGGGGGTCAGTGCTCTTGGTGCTGGAAGCACGGGAGGAGGCAACACTGCTGCTCTTGCACCCAAAACCAGCCCCAACTGTGGCCCTGCCTCTGTGAGGCTGCCCCAGGGTCAACCCAGACAGAGGGACCAGACTTGGTCTGCAGACATGCACAAAGAGATAAAGATCCCAGCATCAGTCAGGAACTCATCAGGCTGATGGATTGAAGCTGGCAGGAGGGAGGGGGAAGAGACTCACACTTGTGTGAAGAGAAGAAATGACTTACTGGAAAGCAGAGGCAGGTCTGACGGCCAGACATGACTTTGCAGAGCCATTTATCCACAGGAGAAGCTCGTTTAAGCTCAGCTAGTGCAAGATGCAGCAGCTTTAACAACCTAACTGGTGCACTAAATAATCCACTGAGCACCAGGCAGTATGAAGTGACTCCTTGGAAGGACATTGGGAAAAGAGGCACTTCATAAAAACCTTCACAGCCTTGCTCCAGCCAGGCAGGGATCAGCTGCAGCCAGGAAAAGCATACAGGGAAACCCGTCCCTGCATTGCTTGAGGCTAGACACAGCACTGAACCTGCTGCAGGTCTCCCCTGTGTGGGGCCAGTGGCCTAAGGAGACAACCTCCACCTGCTGCCTCATGCCACTACTGCGACTACATCCAGGAGAAGCTGCCCTTGATGTCCTTGATCCTTGATGCCTTGGATCTCATAGGTCTTGGCTTACAGACCTTTGTTCTCCTCTTAATTAGCTTTTGGGGCTTATTCCTGATTACATTAACCTCTTCAGGAAAAGCTGTTTTCTAGTCCATTTTCAGGGTTATACTCAGGCAGCATTTGGCAAAGTAAGATCTGCTGAGAGCACCACAGCAGCTGGGCACAGATGTGGCAGGTCCTTGCATGTGGCTCCTCAGAAGGATGGGGAAAGGAACTGGCAGAGTTGGGTGACATGGGGAGGGCTGCCATGGTCTGAGAGCCCAGGGCTTCAGCTTCTGAATGGGAGTGATTGTTCCCAGCACAGGAGGGTAGAAGAGATGGGAGCAGCCTCGGGCCTTGCAAAAAGCAGGTGGATCTGAGGATGCTGTAGCCATGCTTCTCCATCGGCTCCCATGGGTGTAGAGGGCTGTGCTGGCCAGATTGGGACTCTCATGGGTGGTGGAGTAGAGAGAGCAGCCTGGGTGGTAGAGGATGCCTAGGGATGTCCCCTGCCCCACCAGAAATGGAGACATATGAAACCTGCTGCAATATGCAAGCCAGTCAGGGTGGGAGCAAAATCCTTGTGCAGCCAGGAGAGAGGACAAGCTGTGGGCTGAGTGGTGCAGGGATGCAGATCACCATGGCCACAAAACAGGGAGGCAGACCACCAGTGAGCCCAGGTCTCAGAGCACAATGACAAGTACACAGCTCAAACCTGTACCCTTGCTTCCCTTCTCCTTGACACCTCCTCTCCTGCTTCCAGCTCTGCAATGGTTAAAGTGCAGCTATTGCCTTTCTGCTCAGTGAACCAAGTGATAGGATTGCAGTTAATGGTAATTTGAACATGTTTGGTCAACTAGAAATACCTAACAAGATTGAAACATGAAAATGCCCTATGAATTTATACAACTGATGCATTTGAATGCAGTCAGCTGTTAACTTCATTGCAAGAGAGATGGTAGGAATAATTTTCAACAACCCACACATTTTTTTTTTTTATTGAACCTTTGCAAATAGGAATAATGTATCAAATGTACCTATACGTCTGCCTCACACCTACACACAACAGCACTGCTCGGGTAGTTGCAGTGCTCAGGATCAGATCTAAGAGGTTTTCAGCCACAAAAGATCTCTCACTCATCCGACCTTGCTGCTTTGATTGCCAGAGCTCTCCCAGCAGAGTCACGGTCTGCTTCTCCTCCCTCCCGCCTAAGTCAGGGACCTTACTCTTAAGTTTAGCTTTGAGTTGCACAATGACCATCAGGCCTCCTGCTCATCCATTCTGCCAGTCAAAGAAGACTCTGCTGGTGTCATGGCCACACAGAACAAAGTACCCCAAACCTCCTCCCCGTTTGCAGCTGTTCACAAACCTGGCTGAGATACTCTTGGTTTTTCTAAGCAATGTGGCAGAGAAATGTAAGCCACACTGCCTGCTCCCAGCTTTCAGTAAAGGAGGCAAGAGCAGATGTAGGTGAGATAACCCCATCATGGCAATTCATTCCAGTGCAGAACTTGAGGAATGTCCTGCTAGGAGTGTAAACCTGGATGTTGTTGCCAGGACCTGTCCATGGCACCATTATCCAAACCTCCATCCCAATGGGTATGTCTTGTTCCCTTCCTGGGTCTTCTCTCTATCACTTGTCACATTCCCTAAGAGAGAAATTAAGCTCTTGGATGGTCCCTCTGTACAGTCCTCACTGGTGGGTCTAAGGAGGAAAGAGAGGGGATGGAGCAGAGTGATGCTTATGTGTAGTCAAGCAATGGGGAGCTCTGCATCCCTTGCTCATTGAGCTTGAGAGGCTGGAGCCCAGTGGGCTGCCAACAATGCTCCAGCTTTCCTTATTTAGACCTCACTATTTTCTCCTCTCATCTTGTTAAAGGATGTAATTTATGTTGTGTGTGTCCATTTACCAGCCATTATGTCCTAAATGAAAGAAGAGGCGAAACATTCCCTATTTAAAGCTTCCAAAATAGGCCTGATTAATACTTCCAATTGATTGTTCAGCTGTTCTCTTTGCTAATCTGCAAAAACTAATTAGGCAAGTGGGAAACCAAAATACTGTGTCATTTCCACCATGTGCTAATGAATGTTCCTCCGTTTAGCAAATGTTTTGTTTCTACCATGGAAAAAGAGTAACATTGGAGAGAGATCTGGTTGCCAGAGAGAGGAAGCTGTGCTAGCAGTTAGATCCGTGACTGGTGAGTTTGGGAAGATTGGCCTGCAGAGAGCTGTGCATTGACTTGCTAGGAAACCTGTGTTTGAGGGCAGGCTGCAAAACAGTTTTTTTGGTTGAATTCATTCAAGAAAGGAGGCGCTTTAATCAGATTCCCAAGCTAATGGCTCTTCTTCCCCTCTCACATCACCACTCTGGCTAATAAAATGTTTTTGGCCAAAGGATGCCTTTCTGAAAGTGGCCTAGAGGGACTTCAGATGTCCTGGAAAGATCTTCTTCCCCCATCAGAATTATTTCAGAGGTGATTTCCTTCAGCTCTCCATTTGCATTCTGCTGCTGAATGAGCAGATTTGCGCTTGGTGCTTCAGTTCTGGAGCACCTGCCCATGGCATCCTTAATTGTCCCAATTACTAACGAGGCTGGTGGGAGCTGTGTGACCTCAGACCGCCACTACCTTAAAATGGGTACACCTGAAAGTGCAGGCGCTAAAAATGGATGACTGAGTCAGAATGAGAAGGTAGCGAAAGTGAAAGCTGTGCAGGATCCAGGGAGGAATTTGCCTGCAACTCAGCAGTAGGCAGAAGCCAAGAGCTCATCTCCAAGTTTCATTAAGACAAGAAGCATTAGTTGAGATGCAAATATATGCACTTTGTAAACAACCCTATTACTGCAGGTTAAAAGGCAGTTTCTGGAATCACATTCAGAGGAGACAATTAAAGCAACCCCCAGCCTGTGCCTTGCTGCAGATCAGCACGTGATGCAAAGCTCTTGGAGAATCAAGAGCCCTTCCTTCAGCAGCTTTATCCTCTTGTGTTTGATCTGGAACTTACACAATGAATATCTAATGCCGGCCTGCTCAGCACCCAGGACTCCTTGAAAGTGAATAACTGATTCCATTAAAAGGGCATTAGCTCTGTACGCTCATAATTAATCTCCTCAAGAGAACTAATAGTTCAAAAGACTTGCATAGAGCAAGGACATTTTACATTGCACAGCTCATTTTTCCTAATTGATTAATTTAAAGTGGTCTCTAGAGCTGAGTTTTGTGGCACAGAACCTTTTCACCCCACACACAGGGAAATGAAGAGCTCTCAGTCACAACCACCTCACGTTCCTGGCATCCTGGTAGGAGCATGGCATGAGCGGAGCCAAGGAAAGGCTTTCAGGAGCTCTTGCCTGAGTCGGAGCTGGCATCCACAGGGACATCAGGGCAGCAGCCACCTCCTTTCATTCTTCAACTCTGCTCCATCCCTAGCACCCCTCCTGCAATCATTCAAAGCAGAAGGAGTATTTGCAAACCTCAGCCTCAGCCCTCTGACAGGTAGCTTTTGGAGAACAGTGGTTCTTTGCTCACAGACATGATGCAGTGAGGTGCTGAGCTCAGGCTGCAGCACGGAGCAGGTGAAGGTGACAGCTCTGTCCTGTCCCTGCAGCACCTTCCTGTAGCATTTGCTCTTTCCCATTTCCCTTCAAGACATTTTCAATGATCCTCTTGTTCTTTCTCCATGGCTAGGTCACAGAGGGCACCAACACAACCTTGCCAGCATGCAGCTACCCTGGGAGACCAAATTCCCCACAGCCTGGGAACTGTGGGGATAATGTGGGACTGCCACAGAAAACAGGAAAGCAAGAAATCCAGAGCCTAGACAAGTCTTTGCTGCTCAGGAGATGGTGCCAGCTCCATCAGCAGGATCCTGGGGCATCCCCTGATGGGAGTTGGGGCTGGAGAAGGGCAGAAGCTGGTGTGTCCCACACACACCCTCACCCCCAGCAGTACATTTGCCCTCTACTCTTCTAACAGGAGAAATCAAGTGTGTTAAAACAGCAAAGAACTGGGGGAGCTCACTGCTCTATTAGGAAGGACTTGGCCACTGCAAAACAAAAAGCATGAAGCACCAAGCACCATCTGCCTGCTTTGCACCATCTCCAGTGCAAGCAGTGGTGGAGGGTCACTGCCTCCACATGCTGCCCCTGAACCCACAGCATGGAAAACCTACTGCTGTGGCTGCTGCTTCTGCCAGGCTTTTCCCAGCACACAGAAAAGTTTGAGCAGATCTGAGAAGAGGTTTTTAGTCTCCAGAGTTGCAGAAGTGCTGCTGCTATTCCTGTCTTGTTGACTGCTGCATTTTCACAGCCGCATGTGCTGCTCCTGCGGTTTCTGTTTGGAGCTGGAATTGCTGTTCCTGTGCCCTCAACTCTGTCTGGGCACTCTACTGCTGCAGCCCAAACTGTGCCACCAGAGGTCATTGCTGCCTCCAGATGTGTCTGTGCCAAGTGCCAGTGTGAGTCATCCCTAGGTATCCCAGAGCTATATTTGAGCTATCCCAGCTTCTCCCCCAAGGGATCTGTGGATCAGCTCTGCCAGCGTGGCCAGAGACCCCACCTCGATGGCACAGATGGCACAGAACTGTTGTTGCACCTCATCCTTCAAGAGTTCAATTGAAACATGCAGACTAACAACACCACCTGGTCCCCTCCAACAGCCATCTCCTGAATTTGTCAGTTTTACTCTCAACACCCCAGTTCCGAGGGTTCCCCAGAGGCCCCAAGCCGGCAGTGGCAGGAGGAGGACACTGGTGTGGATATTGTGACAGAGCCATGATGCTCCATGGCACGACCAAAAAGTGGTGGCCCATGGAGAGACCTGGCATGGAGGTGGCTTGAGGACAGTTCCCCTCAGCACACAGGCAGTGGCAAGGGGGGGGTGGGAAGTCACCTTTCTCATAACTGAAAGGCATTTCAAAGGAAACCGAATTGCTCACTATGCTCAGAACCACCTCTGGGTGGATATGGTGCAGCCTGGGATGCAGACGTCCCTCACTTCCAGCAGTGCCTGGGGAAGGGACACTCTCTAATAGCTGCTGCAAACACTGCTTAATGATTTCCCCTTATTTAATTCTCCAAGAGCTCTGACAGCTTTCCATAAGTCAAGGTTTATTTGCCTTCCCTTGAATGTCACACATAATTCTTGTGGAAATGTTTATTTGCCTAATGCAACTTTTAGTGTCGAGGTTATTTATTCCTCTTATTTGTCAGCTAAAAAGAAAGCTGTCTTTAGCCTCCAGCCTGATTACTTAAAGTAATACGGTGGCTCAGGCTCTTTCATCTTCTCAGTGTGATTGAAAAGCATTTACAGTTGAATGGCTTATCACCAAAAAATAAAAATTAAACCTAATTTTAAGAAGTTTACTACATTTTAATACACTTTGCATTGCACATAAGTAATCTGCAAGCTAAAATCTGATCAGAGAAATCTATTTTGTTAACTGTGAGGATTAACTGATAATGGGGAGGCACACAGGGAAGGGTAGAATGAGAGGACTGCTGGGCTTTCATTACTGTTATTGATGCAACAGGTCCCCACCAGGCCTCTCAGCACACCTCACTAGAGACAAGGAAGGTCCTCATGTCTCTGTGTTTTCAGCCTGGGCCTAACTTCGTGCCAGAGCTGAAAGCTGCTGCAGCCTCACAATTTCCCCAGCACCCAATACCCAATGTTACCACCTTGCTCCCCAGCCCTGCTGCTGCCCCAGCTTCTCTTCCTCAGGTTTCCCACTGAAGCTGCAAAGCTCTGGTCACTCTATCCCACTTCCCTTCCCTTTTTCCCCATCTCGCAAGTTAGCAGGTTCTCCACATCCACATCTCATATTGTGTTTGCCCATTAAACCCTGCTCCAGGTGCAGACAGAGCCCAGGCTGGCTGCAGGAGGAGGTGCTGTGGGCACATAGAGCTCAGATCTTCCAGGAACCCACTCCCTCATCTGCCTTCAAAGCACAGAGCTGGTGAAAGAAACAATGAAAAGAATCCTGGTAGCAAAAATTACTGGTTGTCAAAAATAATACTTTGCCCCCGGACTTTCTGCTCCCACTGACAATGAATCATCTCTTGGAATTAAGCAGCCACAGCTTTGTTATTACCAATAAATACAATTAGCACACACCTAACCCTGACTAAAAATAATTACAGCAGATCAAAGCAGATTGCAGCTGAGGGGGTTTCACAGACCCCTCAGCCAGGATACTCCATTCCACGCACTTGGATGGAGCCAAATCTGCCTACACTACCATGGCTAGCTGGGACAACAGGACCAGTGAATAGGTGCTGGGTGATGCTGGGGGATACTGGCAGGTCGATAAAGTTGTAAGGAGCCAAAGAAGGTGGAAGGATGCCAAAGAAGGTGGAAGGATGCACCCAGTGGATGCATCTCACTGCATCCAGCAGCACCACCCAGCACCAGCACTGCGGCTCAGGGAGTGCATTTAGCCATCAACGCTGCAGAGCTAACTAGGTGCAAACCAAGAATTAGCCTGACAATGCTTCCTGCAGCTAAATCCCAGGAATTCTACCCAAGCGGAAATTATAGGGTCAGGTCTCCTCCAGTTGCTGCCTCTCAGTACGGTGCTGGCTCCTGCACGGTGCCCTTCCTCATTGCCAAGCACGGAACAGAATGGTGTTGGGATGGAGACAGATCCTACTGTCTGCAGTCTTACTCCAATGTGATTTTTGCGCCGGTGTTACACACAGCTCTGTGCCCAGTCTGAATGAATTAGATGTGGTGACAGCAAGCAAGCTGTCACCTGCTCCCAGAGGTGTGAAAAAATTATGAACTGTATTGTATTGGAAACTACAAATAGTGCTTACTCCAAGGAATAAACACATACATTTGGGCTATGAAGTTGAAATTAAGTTGTGTACACAATATGGATTTATTTGGTGGGTGTACAAGGAATTGGCATATTATAGACCTTCACCCATGGAAATCAAAGCTCCTGCCTATCATTCACAAAAATAATCACACCCTGCTTCCCCCACAGCTCCAGGATTTCTGTGTCTAACCCTGTCCTCTCCTTCCAGAGCCAACTTTGACAGAGCAGAGCATCCAGCCACCATGGGGCTTTCAGTGCAGTTGGCTCAAGGTTTGGCCACTGGCTTGGTTCAGTCACAAGACCTCAAGGCCAATGTGTTGAAATAATGGCCCTGAAATGGTTTGGATGGGCCAGCTTGGGCTGGTGGGAGCATCCTGCCCCTTCCTTCCTTCTGCTCCTTCCCTTTTGCTGCCCCTTTCTTCGTCCTGTCGCTTCTCTATGCTCCTGCCCCTTCCCTCCTCCTTCTATCCCTTCCATTTTCTTGCCTTTTCCCTCCTCCTTCTGTCCCTTCCCTTTTCCTTCCCCTTCCCTTTTTCTGCTTCTTCTCTGCTCCTGTGCCTTTCTTCCTCCTTTCCCTTCCCTGATCCTGCCCCTGCCCCTTCCTTTTTACTTCCTGCTGGCTCTTCCTTCCTTTTCCTTTGCCTGCCCTCTGACCAGCAGAGAACTCTCCATTGATTCTCACTGAGATATGGTAACAAAACCCTACTTGTAGCACCCTCATTATTTTGATCTACAATATTTCTTTGCAGCTGGTTGGTCCTGAAAGAACACTTTAAGTAGTTTGTAAAAGCCATGTTGCTTTTCTCATGCAGCAAACATGCAAGAATGTGATCTGAGTGTCCTGGGTCTGCTAGAGGAAGGGAATTGCTGGAATCAACCCACTCATGTTGGCAATCGTGTATACACAGGGGTGATCTGAAGGTTGCCAACCCAAAACATGATTATTTTTAAATAACCATTAAAAATTGCACCCTCCTAAGCATCCCAATTGCTTCTGCTAGGGCACATCTTGCTGCCGATATGTTCTAACAGGGGCTATTTGCATCCTGAAATCCTAGATCCTAGTCCTAGATCCTAGTCCTAGTCTAGAACTCCAGCCCCTGGCATTTTGTGGTGCAATCAGGGTCAGGGAAGTGGGGGGAAGGTGTTGTGCAGTGAGATTAGTCGAAAAACAGAGGAAGAAGTAAATCCCTGAGGGCTGGAGCCTGGGGCCCACCAAGCAGAGACTGATGTGGGCACTGATGCACATGTGAACCAAGGTGTAGTAGGGTGAGGAGCGATCCCAGATTCATAGATTCATGAAACAGTTTGGATTGGAAGGGACCTTAAAGATTACCCAGTTCTGACCCTCTGCCGCGGGAAGAGACACCCCCCACTAGAACAGACTGATCAAAGCCTCATCCAACCTGGCCTTGAACACCTACAGGGAGCCACAACCTCCTGAGGCAACCTCTTCCAGTGTCTCCCCACCCTGACTGCAAAGAATTTCTTCCTAATCTCCAGCCTAAATCTCCCCTCTTCCATCTTAAAGCCATCACCCTTAACCTGTGGGATCATGAGGACATTCAAGGCGGGAAAAGAGCATCGCTCCCACCCCACCTCCACTATCTTTGAGCATCAAACTGCAACCAAGGGGGAGGAAGCTGAGAATGTGCAGAAGGGCTACTGTGTAATTAATCTTTAAACATTAGAAACTAAAATTACATCTTCTTTATTGAAAACAGGCACTTAAGAGCTCACAGTCCTGGAAGCATCTCAGGGGCACTGGCAGCCACTCATTAAACCAGACAAAGGA
This sequence comes from Semnornis frantzii, assembly GCA_013399775.1. NCBI lineage: Eukaryota > Metazoa > Chordata > Aves > Piciformes > Ramphastidae > Semnornis > Semnornis frantzii. Next base: position 1,643 of record VWYK01115095.1, on the reverse strand, counting down.
GGCATGGGTTCTAATTTGCCTTTAGTCAACTGTCTTGGGCTGTGGAGCTGGTGAAAAATGCTGGTGAAGTAATGAAGAAATTAAGAAGGTTCTAAAATTAAGCTGAGTGATTTTACTTCTGTTTCATGAGGTGATTTAAATATAAACAGAAAAGAAACTCTATGTTGCTGATCTAAAGCATTAGCAAAAGCCTTAGGAATTGATCCTTGCAATTTATTTTCTACTTTTTGTTAAATCATTATATCCTAATGACCAAACTGGTGAAAATTCTCTTTCCTTTCCTTAGGTTTTGTTATTTTGCTGTAAGTATTTCATTTACCTGGAGACATATTCTTGTCCAGAAGAATTTGCCTGTTACCTGAGCAAGCCAGTGAAATGCTGCCACTTGGTTTCTTTTTGAAATCAACTCTTTCCAAGAATGTGTTGGAGCTTTTGATGGATTCTAGAGGCAAGTAAAAAGCTCCCGTCCCCGTCCCGTCCCTTCGGCAGTTATAGCTATAACCTTGTTGTGCCTCCAGGAATGCCACTTGAAATCAAATGATTTGGGATGATTCCCTAGCAGCTTAGAGAATTCAGAAAGCTTGAGAAGACCCCATTAGACTGGTCCCAAGGCCGCTCCAGAGGCAGAAAAGATCTTTCCCCCTTCCCCCTGGCCCTGCAAGCCCCGAACAGCTGCATCAGAAGATCACCTCCCTGCTGCGCGGGACCCCTCGTCGTGCCCCTAAAAGGGAAGGAGGGGGGAGCAACAGCCGTCACCAGAGGACGAGCATTTCTCTAGCACCCCTGGGGGAATAAAGCTTTTGAAATCTGTAGGGTTCAGAATGGCCTGTATGGATTTTCCATTTCCTTTGCATGTAAGGTTGGAGATTACAGGCTCATTTCTGCACCACCGAGGAGTTCACACAAAAGCCTTAACAACACCTATTGTCAGGGCAGACAAACATCTCCCATCAATCTTCGATCAGCTTCATCCAAGCCCTTTGAAACTCTGATTATGCTCCAGCACAATGAGGAGTACATGATGATGGGGATGACATTAGGGACAGAATCCAGAGTGTTTCATTACAGGCAGAACACAGGATTATTTTGCCTGCAAAAGGCAGAGAGCTGCTCCTGCTCCAGGGGCAGCTTCCAGGTTGCAAATACCCAGGTCCAGGTGATTCATAGAAGCAGTTTCTCCTCCAGACAGTTCCTGTCACACCAGTTTCTGGGTTCAGCCAGGACAAAGACAGCAGTGTGTCAGAAATCACAAAACGTTGGCTTTTGGGGCCAAACACTCACTGCCTGAAGGGGACCTACAAGAAGGCTGCAGAGGGACTGTTTACAAAGGCCTGTAGGGGTAGGATGATGGCCAATGAATCATAGAATCATAGAATCAGCCAGTTGCAACCCCCCTGCCATGCCCAGGGACACTTCACACTAGATCAGGCTGTCCAGAGCCTCATCCAGCCTGGCCTTAAACATCCCCAGGGATGAGGCTTACACCACCTCCCTGGGCAACCCATTCCAGGCACTCACCACCCTCATGACGAAGACCTTCCTCACATCCAGTCTGACTTTTCCCATTTCTAGCTTTGTTCCATTCCCCCGANTCAAGGTGAGGCTCAACAGAGCTCTAGCGGAGTATGTCCCTGCTCACTGCA
>VWYK01115093.1:23464-52695 GCA_013399775.1 Semnornis frantzii | reverse complement strand
CCAAAACAATTCTATGATTCATAATGTGCAATTGCAGAGCATGAAGGCACCTCCTGGCTGAGCTGAGAGGGCATATCTGCCTTCATGCCTTTCTTCTCACCCACCCACTGGTATCTCCCAGACATTTCTCCTCATGGGTTGTTAGGATGTCATTTGTCATGTCAAGAGATGATAATCTCAGAAGCTGACTATTAAGTCAGAGCCCATCCTGAACACAGCCAGTGGTGGCATAGCCATAGGACTTTATCCCCACCAGGAATGATTGTTTTTCCTCCCGTACTCCTGTAACCCTGTAGTCCACGGAGCATTACTCTGCTCGGCACGGCATTGGGAACAATAGCCTGTGCACCGACTGGCTCGCTCCAGAATTTCGTTCCGTTGGCTGCGGAACAGTAGACACTGAGCAGAGCCTCCCAGAGCAGCAGTTTAGCCCAGAGAGCGCGGCGCGGCTCCCCACGCTCCTGCTGTCCCCGCTCGGCAGAGAGCGTAGCGGGGCCGGGGCGATGGCCGGCGGTGGCCGGAGGGGGGCGTTCCCGTTCCGCCTTGCCCGGAGCCTCCTCGCCGGGCCGACCCCGTCCCGCCCCCCGTGTTCCCCGGCCCCTCAGCGGCCGGGGTGCCTTTTCCCTTTGCGAAAGGCCCGAGGTAGGTTTCCCTGTCGGGAGCTGCTGGATGTTCTCCGGCGCGGCTGGCGGGACAGGCTGGTCTCCCCTGAGGGTGAAGCCCCGCTCGCCTCATACGGATCAGAGGCGCATTTTCGCGTCCCAAGGGACAGGGACAGGGACAGGCGGGAGCGAGCAGCAGCGCGGGACCTACCAGCACCCGCCGCCTGGTGTTGCCGCTCTCGGCAGGGCCAGTGGCGAGGCCCCGCCCAGGAGCGCCGAGCTCTGCCCGGCTCGAAGCCGGAGACCCTTGTCCGGCCGTGACGCAGGAGCGGCCAAGTGGCCACCGCACGAAGCCCACCCGATGGACTCGCTGAACCCTTTGTTGTGGAGAGCTGACCAACAAACTTCCCTATGGAGCTGGATGCCTTTGAGCCTCTTGGATCAGACTTAGGAATGTGACGGCTCCAAATTAGGACATTTGCTGCTTGTAAATCCAGAATACTGTTACTTAAATGCACCTGGATTACCTCTGTCCCATCTCTGGTCCAATAGGATATGCAGATAATTTCAGAATCTGGCTCATTAACTGTGCGTTACTCAAAGCCTCTTTAGAGCAGCTTCGGTGAAGCAATCACATTCGCATACCTAGATGATGAAACAGTGTGTTCCACAGGAATGGGACAACAAAGTACTTCCACTTAAAATTGGACGGGAGAAATTATTGGTGATTTAGGAAAAACACTTAAGCGTAGATACATAAAGCATAATAAATCGTTTATCTGCCATTTAAATCTGGTTGTCACATCCTCAGGATGATGCCCAGCTTGCACAGACCTGTCCCAAAGAGGTGTTTGCCAAAATTATGTTCCTCCCACAGCACCCTTGTCTAACACTGACTGGAACCAGGTGAGCTTAGTGGCTGTGATTCCTGTTTCCACGTGGCTCTGAGCACTGCACCCTACAAAAGCTGCTACTGCCTGAGCTTTCGCTTGTGCCTACAAACAGGAGCTTGGCATGCAGGGCTGAAGCTGGGTGCTTCCAAACCAGTACTGATAGGAGTCTCAGCAGCATGCTTTGGCTGATGTTCTCACATTGCTTGCTCACTAGTCTTGGTGATTCTTTGCCTCAAGAATCCTCCTGATAAACGATTCAATTTGTCACCACAGCTGCCTCACAACTCCTGTGTTTAGCCCATCAGCCCCTCTATAACTAGTGGGATCTCATGCAGTGGCAGAGGCTGTTGGCAAAAATTGCTTCAGTTCCAGTTTGGAGAGCTCTGAGGCTGCACCTTGCTGTCTCCTTGGCACTGCCCCAACCCAGAAAGGTCCTGCGTTGCCCTTCAGTCCCTGCAGTTCAGAGGCATTTCTGACCCTGGCTCTCATCGTGTGCCCTTTTTTGCTCCCTGTGATTTCCACAGCTAAGGGTCAGCTCCTGGCTTCGCTGTGGATAGTCCCTTCAGTGTCCTGCTGGGGACAGAAGCATCTCTGAACCCCTCTGTCCAGCAGCCCATTTCAGCCTGGGTTTTCAGGGCATTGGAGCCAGTGGGCATGTTTTGCCTAAGTGCCCGTGTATCCAGCATGCCTGGCAGGCAAACACAGCACCTGACAGCATATCATAATGAGCAGAGAGTACTTTCCTTTGAGGACCTTGCAGCTTCCATGTGCTTCCCACCCTCACACAGCCACTCCAGGAAGCAGATTCTGTCTTGTGCCTGCGTCACAAGATGCACAGTCCTGTTCAGGATGTACAATTGGAGAGCATGAAATGACCTCTTGTCTGAGCTGAGAAGACAGATCTGAAATCACACCTATCTTCTCACCTGCCCACTCCCAGACATTCCTCCTTTTCATGAACTGTCACAGTTTCATATGTCACAACTCAGAAGAGGCACCACCATATTCACCACTTTGTGGACTAAGAAGGGCTGTGAGAACCGGATAAGAGTCCTTCAGCTTTCATCACTACCACCATGGTCTTGTGTGGAGGTGGCACATCATCTCACTGAACTTCAGCTGTGCGCTGAGTGTGGTGTCTGGTCCACATCTGATCTCTGCTCTCTACCATTCTCCTCCCAGTGTGATAAAGCTCAAGGCAGGACAGGGCTCACACTACAAGATGCAACACTCCCACTCAAGTCCAGTGAGACAGACTCCTGCCCAAAAGCCCTTGGCCTGTGCATCAAAAGAGGAGTTAGGTGTGCTGTTCTCAGTGCCTACTCTAGCACAGCTGGTGGTGTGGTGGCCATAGGACCTCCTCATTGTCTTCAGAGCATGTGGTTAACCTTCCTAAGGAAAGCAGAAGGGCAAGATAAGGGATGGGGCAGCGAAGTAATGGCAGGCGAGGCAGGGCAAAGGGCATGCAAAGCACCCTGGCCAAATCTTCCAATCCCATTTTGAGGTCAGGGTGGGAAGTTTCACCTGCCTTAATATTTCTCCACTTCCCACTGCCGTGTCCTTCCTGTCAGGAAAGGAGGCCTGGAGGGGCAGCAGCAATGCCCAAGGCTGATGTTGGATGCCTCTGGGAGAACTCAGAGGCATCTCCATTGTGAACTGCCTTGAAGAGTTGCAATTCTTGGGAATTCTTGGGAATTCTTGGTGTGAAGACAGTATGCTGAGCTGAGGCCTCCAGCCTTCCCAGCATCTGTGGTGGGCGACAGCAGCAGCTGTCCTCCTGGCACCAGGTCTCCTGACTATGGCGGTCCCAGGACCTTTGTCCCTGATTCTCTCTAGGACAAGCGAGCAATTACACTTGACCCCTTGCTTCCTGAGTGCACCACTCTATATCACATTTCATAGGTGGCTGCTGGATTCATGGCCCCTCTGGTCCCTGCATGGCTCTGGCCTGAATGGTGTGTGTGGTGGCCGTCTCCCTCAGGATAGCTCCTTGGCTGTATGGTGTGATTTTATTTACCTTTTTTTCACCAGATGGGGCTACGACTAGTAGGGCAGGTGCTGCTGGCATGTGCCGAGATGACTTGTGTCATTCTTCTGTGGTTGAGGGCAAACAAAAATGCTGGTGATTCATGTCCCTACAATGCCATGTTAAACTTCCTAAACACAGACAGATTTTTTTTTTTTAAGCAGATGCCGAAGTTCAGACGTGACTGGCAAAAGCTGTGGAAATGGGAGATGGTGGCAGGCTCCTGAAAAGGGACAGCACACTGAGCACAGCTGTGGCCATGTTAGGAGGATTCTGCTGGGTAAACCTGCATGGAAGCAGCTTTAAATCTGGCTGCTAGACTGAAGGCCACACACAACAGGGAGCTGACACATATGATCACAGAATTGCAGAGCCACACATTAAAGCCAGACATATTTACTGGGACAAAACCAGTTTCTGAAGGATGCTTTCATGCCTGTGAAACTAGCTCTCATAAGGTCTCCCAGACTTCTGCTGCATTAGCTGGTGATTAAGAGAGGCAGGAAAGAGAGGAGGGCCCCAAGGAAAATGATTGGGCTACAAGAGGGCAGCTGGGGTGAGCTTTCGGGGCAGGCAACCACAGTTATGCCTGACCATGGGTTGTATCCAGGGAGGAGGATTGGAAATAGACAACCTCAACCCATGTGATTCAAGCGTGTCCTTCCATTTAACTCTCACTTTCAGCAGATGACTTATTTCCTTATCAGTCCTCTCCACTGCTCTTCCAGAAACTGTGCATCTGTAAGTGGGAGCTGGAGCTTCCTGTCAAGACAAGCCACTGGCAGCTGGATTTGGAGCAGGAGTGGACAAGTGGACTTGGCAAGGTCAAATTCTACTTTCTCTGGGACGGTTTACAGAAGGATGTAAAAGGAGCCTTTATGTGGCAACTGATCCTTTCAGAGGGGTGAATATTTCCAACTTAGGAATATTGCTGAGCCTTCTTGCTTTCTTGCTCTGCAGAGCTTCTTCCTCTTCTTCACCAACAAATTCAGACTCTGATGTAGAGTCCAGTTTATCTGACAACTCAACAGTCAAGACTAACCACACCGCTGTGAAATTATTGCATAGGTAACTTGACAAATAGGAGCAAGTTCTGGGAAGTAGAGACAGAGAGTGAACACCCTTGGAATATTGTTTCAAATTTTAAAAAACAAAAACATTCAAAAGAGCATCAGAGAAAGAGGAAGCACATCATTTGGACTGTTTGTTTTTTTAAAGAAACCAAAGTGCTCTTTCCCCCCTGCCTTTTGCATGGCCCTTTGAAAACTTATACATGAAAAAAATATTGCTGCTGTTTGTCAAACAGTGACAGCTGGGGACCAGCCAGGGAATGAGCTGGTCAGACAGCCCAGGGGACTGAACCCACTGGTGGGATTGGACCCGCTCTGGCTTGCCCTTTTCTCTTCTCATTCAACCCTGGTGGTGCTTAAGGAGTATTTCAGTGTACACAAGCAGTCGCAGGGGCATTGCTGCATCTCCTGGGTTGGCATTTTGGACCAGAGAGGATGTGAGTGTTTCTGCTTGCTTCAGAGGGCTTTACAGTAGGATGAAAGGTAACAGGCATTGACCCAGCACGACAACCACAGTCTTGGTAGTTTGAGCCAGAACAGTGCTTCTCTTGCACCCGCAGGCTAAGATTCGGTGTTGCTTTAATTCAGAGTGACCCTGCCTGGCTTGCTAAGGAGCAGAGTTAAGCATTTCCACAGCTGAATTCACATTAAACTCTGCCAGAAGGCTCTGGTGACCATATGGAGCTGGGAGAGAGGTGGGGGCCAGCCCTGACCTTTATTGTACCCCTCCTGACCCTCTCGGCGCTCCCCACCCCTGCCCCGAGGTAGCTGTTTCCATGCATCTCAGGTTGTTCGACAGAGTGCTCAGGGCTCTCTGCTAAGTAAGACAATTAAATCCTTGAGTCCAGGTTTTAGTGTTTCCATGTGCTGCCAAGTATCTTAATCTGGGCTGTTTGTGGAATTTTTATCCCATGGATCCCTTGGTATGCCTGGAATGTTTGCTTTTCCTACTGTGTGCTGTGTGTTTGAGGCACTCCTGTAAAAACAAGAGCTTCCTGCCTGCCTTGTAAATCTTTCCTTGACTGGCACAGTTGCCTTTGGTGATTAATCAAGGGGTGAGCTGAAGCTGACACGCTCGGGAAGCTCGCCCCTTGAAAATGCCCAGCACATTGGTGAGAGATGTGAGGGGGGACCAAGACCAGTCTTCAGAGCCTGCCAAGGGAACACATGTGGTGACACCAGTTTTTTATAAGAGCTTGGGAGAGGAAGAACTAAACGGAAATTCCAGTGAGCTAAGGAAATGCTCTAGAAGGCTGGGACTTCAGAGGCATTTCGTATTGTATCAAGTGTGCAGCTAAAACCTGCAGCTCTTCTTGAAAGTCTTTACTCAGTCCAACCTAACCTTCCAACTTTGGGCTGGTCTGGAGAAGGGTGAAGTTTATCCAATGCTTTGTAAAGGTTCCTCCAGGAGATAGGCTCAGGCCACTGTAAAAGGAGAAACTGCTGAGAAGACCAGGACCACCTTATTGGTGCACTTGGGCTTCTTCATATTCCACTTGGAGGCTTCCAGGTGTCACAGGGACATGTGTGAAATCCATCCAGCAAGGGAACACTGCCCACGGCCACCTGCCCGTAGCACTTTCCCCAGTGGCACTGTTTAGCTCCATGCTCCTACCCAGCAGCGGGGCAGGGGATGGAGCTGTGATGTAGAAGCCATGGGGTTTTCCCTGCCAGCCCTCCCCAGGCCAGGAAATCACAGGCTTCCCACTTCTCAAGAAAGTGAAAATGCCTTACATGTGAGAAGGTGGCCAAACAACAGCAAAGGGCTTTGCTATGAAAATGCCAAGCTGTGTCCCCTGGGGCTGGCAGCTCCCTGCAGTGCATTAGACCACGGCAGGCTGCTCCAACTGACCTTTGTTCTCACTGGCATCTCCTTGGTGGATGCTGGTAACTGGAAGCGAAGACCTGGGTCCAACTGCACTGGTGCCAGCAGGTCAGGAACAACAAACCCCTTTCAGAAAATGAGGAAATAAAGGAAAGCACTAAAGAACAATTAAACATCCAGGAATGGAAATTACTCAGAGGGTTAAAATACAGAGAAGAGGAGGATGCATATTGTCCTGGCCCATTTCTGATGGCCACGTGGCTTCATCACAACATTGTGTATTGTTCCTCACATTTACTACTTTGTCGCTTCTGTGCTCTCCAGCTCCTGCTGCCTGTTTAATGGGGCTGGAGAACACAGAAGGCATCTGGCCTCAGTGCAGCCATGCTGAGCTTCTGTGGTAACAGCTTCCCAAGGGCTGAGAAAAAGGTGGTCCCTTTTGTCAGGAATTTGATTTGGTCCCTGTAAGGTGTCTGCTGGAGCTGGAGCTGTCAGTGGGGACAGCTAAGAAGGTAAAACTGAGGCACTGCAGAAGATACCAGTGTGCACATTCAGAAGCACATCCCTGACTGTGTCGTGCTCACAAATCTGCATTATCTCGTGGAGGAGCAGCAGTCCAGGTTTTTCCAGCCATGCTTTTCTCCTCTTCAGATTCTTGAGAAGGGGCTCTGTGAATGCATCTGTGGCATCACCTCCCTGGGTGACTGAATAATGGAGAACTGCAGCAAGAACACCCTTGCTGGGGAGGGTGGATGTCCTCTGCATTACCCAGGCGCCAGTTCTGGGACATCCCAGCTGTGTGGCAGACAGTCTTCTTCCACCCCAGGGCAAGGCTGGGGAGGAAGGCAGATGGTGAAGCAAGAGCAGCCTAACCTTGTGCAGCTCTCACCTGGGATCAGACTCAGCATCCCCACAAACAAAGGGGAGTCTCAGAGCTCTACCTCTGAAATAGACATCTGAGGAGTGGAGGCAACTGGCTTTTTCCTGGATCAATAGGGCAGGTAGGAGCTGCTCAGGCTGTCTCAGGGAAGGGCCACCTATGGTGATGTCCCCATCAGCCTCTTTCCAGCAGGACCAGCACTGGCTCCCCATCACTCCAGCTGAGCTCCTACCAAGGTGGTCTGGATTTCCTCTGCTGAAGAACAGCCATATCAGTCACCAACTTAGGAAGCAGCAACAAAAGGAGCGAGGAGATTGGGCAAAAGCAAGGAGGACCACATTCCTGCCATGCCCTCCCCAGTCATCTTGAAGTGCGTTCCCTGTCTGAGCTGTGACTGTGGGAAAAGCCACAGGAAGGAGGTTGGTCCTGTGATGCAGCAGTACCCCAAGGCCACACATCCTCATAGTGGGGCAGAGCTGGGACACCCTCAAAGTGGTTTGAATCCAAGCTGCCAAAGAGAAGCCAGTGTCAGAGGATAGGGAAGAGCAGTCACAGAATCGTAGGACTGCCCAGATTGGAAAAGATCTCTAAGATCATTGAATCCAATCATTAGCCTAACACTGACAAGTCCTTGACTAAACCATGTCCCTCAGCACTATGTCTACATGACTCTTAAATACATCCAGGGATGGGGACTCCACCACCTTCCTGTGCAGCCTCTTCCAGGGCCTGAGGACTCTGTCAGTGAAGAAATTCTTCCTAATATGCAATGCGAACTTCACTTAGCACAGCTTGGGGGCATTTCCTCTCACCGTGTTACCTGTTACTTGGATGAACAGACCCCACCTCTCTCCAGCCTCCTTTCAGGGAGTTGCAGAGAGTGAGAAGGTCCTTTTCTCTAGACTGAACAACCCCAGTTCCCTCAGCTGCTCCTCACCACACTTGTTCTCCAGACCCTTGTAACAGCTTTGCTGCATTTATGTGGATCCATTCCAGCACCTCAGTGTCCTTTTGTAGTGAAGGCCCCAAACCTGAACACAGTATTCAAGATGTGCTCTCACCAGGACCGAACAGAGGGGTAGGATCACATCTCTAGTCCTGCTGGTTGTGATCTCGTAGGAGTGTCTCCAGGACTAGAGCGCCCATCTGGGATGCTGGATGGAGAATAAGGGCCTGGATGAATGTCTTTGCTCCCTGCCCACGGGGATGCAGCATGTGGTGCCTTTAGAGGGCAAACTCGGGGCTCCCCCTGCCATCCACTCTGCATGGATTTTTGCACAGGGGAATGGTACAAAAAAAGGTGCTTGTGTGATTCCTTAAACTCCAGTTCCTCTTCCTACCTGGTTGCACTTTGAACTGGGAAAGAAGGAGGCACCTGGGGGGAGCTTTACAGGGTGAATCACCATGGAGCATCACGGAGCTCAGCAACAGGGCTTGGTGGCAGGGGGCACCCTCACCATCATAACCATAGCCCCAGGAGATGCACTGTGCCCAGCCTAAGGCTCTGTCTGCAAACGTCTTCTCCACTGCAGGCACCCTGAACTGCCCAAATGCCCTGGTTATCTGGGCTCGGCACAGCCCAGGCATTTTGTGAGCCACAAAGACAGCCTAGGTGATCTCATCCTGCAAGTATTTTCTTGGCTCATACGACTTGCTCCAACGCCTTGCCGATAAGGCTCGGTGGTGAGATCAGTGGGAGAGTTTTGCATTGCAGAGCCGTGTGTCACGCAGGGAGCCTGGGACCAGCACACCTGTGCTTACCCACAGCTCCGTGGATCCAGCTGGAGATGCTAGTCCCTGCCCTAGGGCATGGTCCCAGCCGGGCTTTCCACCTGAACGCTCCCACCTTTCAGAGTATCCCACCTCAGTGCCCCTGCTGCTGTCTGCTGCCAGAAGGTCTTATCCGGTGTGGTGCTGCCAGCTTCTATTTCACCTCTTCCAGGGGAAAATAAAAAGTTTGAGACTCTTCTTACCCCAAGTATTAGAAAGAAAAGGAGGAAATTCTTCAGATCACTTTCCAAAGGGGTGTTATCAGTCCAGGAGGGGTTTCCTGCTGACAAAAATAGAGCCGTGTTAAGATAGCAAGGGAACTGGGATGACACGGGCATAGATAAAGCCAACAGATGAGCTGAGAGAGGCAGCCCAAATGCTGGGAAAGCTGGGCTGGCTCCCTCAGGGCTTGGGGTGGGGTGCCCTGGTGTACCTCGGTCCTTCCAGAAGTGGTGCTGCCAGGCTTGGTATCTGTTCATCCATCTATCCATCTGTCCATCTGTCTGCTACTAGGCCTGGCCTAGTACATCCAGGCTCCACATGGCTTGGGGGCACAGGGACAAGAGCTGTGCCTTCCTCCATACAAGGGGTAGACCCTCGCTGTGGTTTTGGAGTCTCCCCTCTACACATAGGGTTAGTGCTGATCTTCACCTCCAGGACTCCAGCTGGATGCATTTAACTTGTCGTTGGTAAAACTGTGCTGAAAAACTTGTTTCTTGGGCCCCATTACTGTTTAACGAGCTTCCAAGAACTAAGTACAGGCTCAGGACCTGCCAGGCTTTGTTAAGACCAAATCCAGACTGACCCCACTACGGCCACATCCTTTGTCTCTGGGTCTGTAATGCAATGCTCTGCTTCTTCTAAGCACTGACTGATGTGTATCTCCATGTTCTCCTGACTTCGAGTCTGTTACCTGCTATATCCTTTTTCCCCCCATATTTTTGGAAGAGAGGGGAGTGGGCTGTGCCTGCAAGTCCCTGCCTACTATCACATTCTGTGGCTTTCAGGGCACTTGGCGTGGTCTGGGGGTGATAACAGGGCATGGGATGGAGTGGATTTCACATCAGCAGAGCCAGCAAAGCAAGGAGATGAGCAAGGGGATGACTGTGTTCCCCCCGTAGAACTGACTCTTGGGTCTTGACCACTCAGAAGACAGAGTTCCCTCTCCCAAGAATGGGAGCTTAATGTCCTGGAGCTAATGAGCAATTTTCCCCTGCACCTGCTTCTCTGTCACTCCTGCCTTCCCTCCAGCCATCTGCTGTTTCAGGGCCTTGCAAGCAGCCCCAGTTTTGGGCTCTGCACTGGCAGCTTTGGATACTCAGGACTGAGATGGTGCTTGTGTTTTTCTGCTTTACAGTTGGGGGTTCTTCTTGCCCCCTCATAAATTATCTGAGGCTTTTTGGTGTTGAAAGGGGGAAAGGAATTTGGTCCCCGATCGCTTCCCCTATCATCTCATGTCCCTGAGCACAGTGGGTGGCCAAGCACTGATGTGGTCTGGTGGCTGTGCTGCAAAGGGCATTTGCCCAAAGAAGGAAGTTGTGGCTGGGAGAGAGGAAAGGGGGAATGCCCAAAGTTGCCAAACTCAGCACTGGACTGGCAAGACCTGGCAGAGACACTGTGCTTGCAGCAAAGAGCCATCCCCCAGCCAAAGAGGGTGGGGCAGGATGAAGTGAGGAAGGGGGAGTGTGAGGGTACAGCAGATGGGATCAGCAGGTTTTTGTGGGGCTGGCTTGGTCCTGCAAACAATGGTGTGTCTCTCCAGGCTGTGATTAAACAGAAAGATTTATGCTCACAGACAGCTGGTGGGCAGAGCTCACTGGGCCCCCCCTCTCCAGCCTCGGCAGCTGCGAGCTCCCCACACGTCTGTAGTGTCCTCAGCACACTGCTGCACCTGCCTCTCGGGGCCTGCTCATGCCTGTGAGCACCCATGGGTTGTGCAAGGCCCCTACACAGCTCGGGAGGTGCCCTGAATACCCGGGGCTCAGTACTGGGGCCAGGCTTGCTTAACATCTTTATCACTGATCTGGATGAGGGAATTGGGCACAGTAAGTCTGCAGATGACACTGAGCTGGGTGGGAGCATTGATCTACTGGAGGGCAGGAAGGCTCTGCAAAGGGACATGGACACACTGGATCAAGGGGCCAAGGCCAATGGGATGAGATTCAAAAAGGCCAAATGCTGGGTCCTGCACTTGCCTCACAACAACCCCATGAAGGCTCCAGGCATGGGGCAGAGCGGCTGGAAACTGCCCAGCAGAGAAATTCCTGGGGATGTTGATCAACTGCTGGCTGAACAGGAGCCAGTGTGTGCCCAGGTGACCAGGAAGGCCACCAGCTTCCTGGTCTGGATCACCAGTAGTGCAGCCAGCAGGACCAGGGCAGTGATTGTGTCCCTGTACTCAGCACTGAAGAGGCCACACCTTGAGTACTGGGTTCAGTTTGGGCCCCTTACTACAAGGAGAGTGAGGTGGTGGCGCATTGTCTGGAGAAAGACAACAAATCTGCTGAGGTGTCTGGAGAACAGGTGTGGTGAGGAGGAGCTGAGGGAACTGGCGTTGTTTAGTTTGGAAAAGGGGAAGCTGAGCAGAGACCTCAGTCTCTACAACTCCCTGAAAGGAGGTCGAGCCAGGTGGGGTCAGTCTCTTCACCCTAGTAAACAAGGGATAGGATGAGAGGAAATGGCTTCAAGTTGCACCAGGGGAGGTTTAGGTTGGAGATTAGTTAAAATGTCTTTGCTGCAGGAGTTGTCAGGCATTGGACCAGGGTGCCCAGGGGCGTGGTGGAGGTCGCTGTCCCTGGAGCTGTTCAAGATCCACGGCACTTTGGGGCATGGTTTAATGGCCACGGTGGTTTTGGGTCGATGTTTGTCCTCGATGACATTAAAGGTCTTTTGCAGCGAAAACAATTCCGTGATTCTACAACACGCCCCGGTGTGCTCCCTGCAGCACCCCTGCGGGCTCGCGGTGCCAGCTAGGCTTTGGTGGGCACGGGAGAAGCGAGTTTTGGGGTGACCGAGGAGTGGACAAGCAGGGGTGCCTGTCGCGTCCTCTCCGCCGCCAGCCTGGGCCCCCGTGTCAGCGCTCCCCCTGCCGGCAGAGGCCCCACCGGGCCGGTGAGGGCCGGGGCGGAGCGGAGCGGAGCGGGCGGGCCCAGTCCCTGCATTCCGGGCATAGCAGCGCCCGGGCCTGGCCCGCGCTGCCGGCGGGACGCCCAGTGCCGCCGCCGCGCTCTCCGGGCAGTCACCGCCGCCGCCCCGCTCTGCCATGTCCCGGTAAGTATCGCGCNTCCGGTCCGCACCAGAACTGTGTGGGACCTCCGGCTCGTCTCGACCTGGCTGCAGGGGTAGTGGCTGGAACGGGAGGCAGTGCCCTCCCGGTGGCCCTGTGCCCAGTTCCCGGGGGCTGCCTCTTTCCAACATACTCGGGCCGCGGGAGCAGCGCCGGTTCTTGGGGAAGTCTCGGATCTCTGGGGAGCCGTCTCCAAGCCAGATGCGACCCCCGGCCCGGCTTCGGCCCCCGGAGCCAGCCCTGGCCATAAGTGCGATGAGAGTGTCAGTGCTCAGCCTCGGTAGCGGCGAGGCTGCAGCCAACTCCAGCCCGGCTAGTGCGTCCCAGCCAGCCTGCCGAGCGCCACTCCTGGGAAACCCTGGTCGACCAGGGTCTCTGCTGCATCCTGCCTGGGCCAGCTCCCAATTGTCTCCTCTTTGACCTGCATAGGTGCCTCGGTGTGGCCGGTTGCTGCTGAAGATCCCTGAGGACGCTTTTACCGGCTGGATACATAGCTTTGCTTTCATCGTGAGCAGAGATGAGGACAGCGGAGGACTCAAACGGGACGGTCCTGCACCGCTTGATCCAGGAGCAGCTGCGCTATGGGAACCTGACGGAGAACCGCACACTGCTGGCCATTCAGCAGCAGGCCCTGCGCGGCAGTGGTGGCACTGGTGGTGCTGGCAGCCCCCGCTCCTCCCTGGAGAGCCTCAGCCCAGAAGAAACCCAAATGGTGCAGCAGTCTACTCGGCAGGAGCCCCAGGGGCAGGAGCATCACTCAGACCATGTCTACTTGGAGAGCAGTGTCTATCGGCTCTGTCAGCCCCAGCACAAGGGTGAGGAGCTCCCAACCTATGAGGAGGCCAAGGCACATTCCCAGTACTACGCCTCTCAGCGGGCTGGGCAGCAGCCTGGAGGGACCAGCCTGCTGATCCAGGGTGAAAGCAGCGGGCGCAGGGCTGAGAGTGGCACCCGGCGCCCTGACGAGGGGCTGAAGGACCTGAAGCATGGCCACGTGCGGTCGCTCAGCGAGCGGCTGATGCGGTTGTCACTGGAGAGGAATGGAGCCAAAGCGCAGAGTCCCATCAGCACCTCTCACAGCTACCCCCAGCTCTCTCGCCACCACCAACTCACTGCTCCCCAAGGACAGTATGCTGAAAGGCCAGAGCTTCAGGGACCTCCTCCAGGATATCCTTATGTCATCCCTTCCCAGGATGCTTACCTGGCCAAACCCCAACCCTGTTCCCAGGAAGGTCCTGGATTTCAGCATCCTGAAATCAGGTAACCTGTGACTGCTGGGCCCCACTTTTGTGTGCTGACTGGATGCCTCCTAGCTACAGTGTCCCAGGAGTGGCTGGGATGGATGCTTGGAAGATGTGGGATGTGGAGAGCCATTAGGGGCCTGGTGCAGCTGTTGCCGAAGCCCTTTTCCTTGCCGGGTTGGATCTGGCTCAGCCCATGAGGATCTGAATGGACCCTTCCAGTCCTTTCCACTTCCCAGTTTCCCCTAGCATGGTTGGATTTTTCCAGTCGGTGATGAAAATCCCGCTGCCTTTGCAGATCCTGCCCCCACCCTATGTACTGGGAGGAATTTGGGGTTAATTTAAGAGCTGGAACTAACTCAGGAAACAGCTAAATGTGGAACAGGCATGGGGCATTGCTGGAAGGCAAACATGCTCCCTGCTCTGTGGAAAGCCACCCCATGGTTCTGAGCCCAGGGTTGTCCGCGTTGCACTGGTTTGGTGCCAGTGCTGTGGGACTGCTGCTCAGCTGAGCCTGGGCTGGTGCCAGGTGGTTCATAGAGGTAGTGGGCAGTGCTCAGCAGCTCTCCCCTTCCCCTCAGAAGCTTGACACCTCTGTCAAAACCCAAAGTTATCTGCAAGAGGACTGCAGAGAGGTCTGAGGAGCCAGGAGGTCCAGGCAGGAAAACCTTCTCCTTCCCAGAAACAAAGAGGGGAAGGGGAGCTGCGAGGAAGATGTATTTATTCTTCCTTGCTCCTATATCATCCCGCAGGAATGCAGGCCCTTGGCAGGCAGCCTGCAACAGAACGGGGCTGGGCCATGCGCAGCCGCCTCACTCAGGGTATTCGAGGTTGCTGTGTGTTGTCGAGGAACTTGAAGTGGTTGCATGAAGAGCAACCATGCTGGCACTGCTCCTCCAAATACAGTGAGGATGTATTAATAGTTTGGTGATGAGGAGCCATGCAAGGATCCTGAGCTTTGCCTAGCAAACAAGGAAAAGGGGCAGCACTGCTGGCTTCCAAGGTGCATCCTTTGCAGAACTGTCATCTGTCTGCTGCATCCCCACCAATAAGGTGGGCCTGGGGAGGCTGGGAGCCCATCCCAACTGGCAAGCCAAACCCTGGAGCTGTTAGGTCAAGCCATCCCTGCAAAATGGGGTTTATTTTGTCTTTGAGGGTGCTTGGGTGAGCATCTTTTAGAAAGTAAGCACTTTCCAACTCTGAAAAGCAGGCTAGGTGCTTTCCAGAACCTCCTTCCTTTGAGGAGACTCAAATACACTGCCACCTGCTTGGCCTGTGGATGTGTAGTGGCCAGTGGGATGCTGGAGATGCAGTCATCTCTCCTGGCCTACCAAGCCAAAAGCATTCCTCTTCTTCTCTGCAGAGTGCTGTCCACCCACGTCCCTGCTGCTTTCCTGCCACCACCAGGTGCCCTGTGCCCAGGCACGCTGAGCCCTGCTGGTGTGGAGGCACTGGTGAGTGCCCAGGCGGTCTCGACTGGCAGCCGCCTGGCCCAGGCAGATGTAGTCCTGCGGGAGAATGAGAGGCTACAGCGGGAGAATGAGAAGCTGCGGCAGGAGCTGGAGAGCTACGCCGAGAAGGCCAGCCGCATCCAGAAGGTGAGCCAACAGTGGCAGTCTCGTGGCCACAGCATCATGTCCCCCCCCACCCAGGGGGCCGCTTAACCAGCTGCTGTGAAAATTCACCCCCTTGAGTGTTTTAATCCCGTCTCCCCCTCCCTCTGGTGGCTTGTTTGCCTCCGAGCAGCTGCTTTTCGGTAGTGTGGCAGCCAGGACAGGGGAGAAGGAGCCCATTCTCCTGTGACCCCCTCCCGTTGCCTGGCCTCCCCATCCCTGGCCTCCACAGAAAGCCCTTTGAGCAGCTGCATACAAGGGGTGGCTGTTCCCTTGCTGGCTGGGCTACAGCAGCACTAAAACCTGCAGAGGGGCTCCTGTGCAGGAAGAAAGAAAGAAAAAATTCATTTTTCCCCCAGCGTATGCTGGGGGTCAGCCTGGCGGGTCCCGTGGGTGCACTGAGCTCTTCTGGTAACTGGAGTTGGGCTGAGCAACCTGGCGAGCTTTGGCCAGCATCTCCTTTTCCTTTCCTCATTCCACAAATATCTAACCCTAGCCTGTCCCTTCCTCCACCCCAGCTGGAGAGCGAGATCCACCGCATCTCAGAGGATTATGAAAACCTTGTCAAGACATCTTCCAAGCGGGAAGCCTTGGAAAAAGCTATGAGGAACAAGAGAGATGGTGAGATGAGACGGCTGCAGGACTTCAACAGGGACCTGAAAGGTGAGTGACTCTGCATGTCCCCATCCCCATGAAGGCTTTCTGTCTCCTGGCCTTTCCCCTGAGTTTTACCGCAGGAAACTAGCCTTCTCCCACTTCCTCCGACCAAAATCCGGTATTTAAATCTTAATTGGGTTTAATTTCCTTTGGACCAGAGCGGTTGGAATCTGCAAACAAGCAACTGGCCAGCAAGACCCAGGAAAGCCAGGAGAGCAACCAGGGCAGTGTGGCCAAACTCCTGGCACAGAGTAAGTCCTGAGGGATGCCCGTCCTTACCTGGCTCCTCATGGCATTCGTGAGCAAGATAGCAGGGTTTGTCATGCTCCCTTTTGGCTGGCAGAGGAAGAGGTGGGTGGCGGGCGGCAGCTCTTGCCCTTCCCCAGGGAGGATGGAGCCACTCTTGGCGCTGGACTTGAGCCATTAATCCCGACCGGCTGGCCAGCCAGCGGCGTGACCCGCATACTCCACATTCTTGCTGCTGTGCCGGCTCTTCCAGCACTGAGCCCGCACTCCCACCCCGAGCCAGCCTGGCCTTTCTTCCTCCCTCCTCCACCTCGCAGCTGCACAGGACTGGGCTTTTTGAGGGGGGAAAGTATCCCTAAATCCATTGCTTTAGGAGAGAGACCTCGTGTTGGTGTTAGGTGGTAGGAATTGTGGAATTGCGTCCCCTTCCCTGGAGTATTTGAAATCACAGCAGGCAAAACATGGACTGTAATGTGGCAAATGGAGGCTTTTGTCCATCCGTCCAAGCAACTGGGATGCCTCTGGCCCCATATACTTTGTCTGCTAGTGGAGGGGTGGCACAGACAGGTTTTGGTGAGCAAAGAGGGCCTTACAGTGGAAAAGCCTCCTCGGCTGAGACTTGGGGGCTGTCTTGCAGGCTATGAGCACCAGCAGGAGAAGGAGAAGCTGGAGCGGGAGGTGTCCCTTTTGCGTAGTGCCAATGAGGACCAGCGGCGCCGGGCAGAGCTCCTGGAGCAGGCACTGGGCAGTGCCCAGGCACGGGCAGCCAAGGCAGAGGCCGAGCTGCGGAAGAAGCGGGCTTACGTGGAGAAGGTGGAGCGGCTGCAGGCAGCACTGGGCCAGCTCCAGGCCGCCTGTGAGAAGCGAGAGCAGCTTGAACTGCGGCTCCGCACTCGCTTGGAACAGGAGCTGAAGATGCTGCGGGCTCAGCAGGTGGGTGCCAGTGAGGTACAGCAGTGGGTGCTGGTGAGCCACAGTGCTGTGTCCTCCCAGCACCTCCTCATCCTCTCTTTTGGGTGTTTTTTTTCCTGCTGCTGCAGAGGCAGGCGAGTGCTGCGGGTGGAGGAATGCCAGAGCTGAGCGCTCACATGCTCTCTGAGCAGCTGAGAGAGAAGGAGGAGAAGATCCTGGCCCTGGAGGCTGACATGACCAAATGGGAGCAGAAGTATCTGGAGGAGTGCACCATGCGGCAGTTTGCCATGGATGCTGCGGCCACTGCAGCCGCCCAGCGGGACACCACCCTCATCAGCCATTCCCCACGGCACTCCCCCAACAGCAGCTTCAACGAGGACCTCCTCTTGGCCAGCCACAAGCACCAGGAGATGGAGAACAGGTAGGGCCACTTTGCTGGAGGCATTTTCCCCAACAAGTCTGTGCCATGGCCTGCTCAGGCAGTGCCAATGTCTTCCTCACCTGCTCTGGTTCCTCTCCCAACTTCTGCCTCTTCTCTCCAAGGTTAAAAGCCCTTCATGCCCAAATTCTGGAGAAGGATGCTGTCATCAAGGTCCTGCAGCAGCGCTCACGGAGGGACCCCAGCAAAGCCCTCCAGGGCTCCCTGCGGCCAGCCAAGTCTGTGCCCTCTGTCTTCACTGCCTCTGCTGCACCAAGCTGGCTAGGGGCTAGCCAAGGTGACCGGCTAGCTGAGGCCAGCTCCCAGGACAGCACAGGTAAACAGAGGCACTTGCTTGCTCCCTGCCCTCACCCAGTGGTAGGGAGTTGCCTGCAATTTCCCTGTCAGTTTAGTAAGCAGAGAGAGCTTTGGGATGGGGCCTTTCTCTGCCTTAGTGACAGACTGGAGGAATCGGCAATCTGTAATGGCTTCTCCTCCAGCAGGCAAAGTCGCTGATGAAGGGGCAGCAATGCCTGCCACCCTTCCCCTGCCCTCCCACTCCAAGCACGGCAGCAAGGATGGCAGCACGCAGACAGACCGGGCGGCTGAGAGCAGCAGCCGGAGTGAGGGCACTGAGCATCCGACCACTTTGCTGGGTGAGTCCCCTGGGGATGGCACAAGGGAGAGTTGGGGATGATCCTGGATGTAGGCTGGGCACCCAGGAGACAGGCTTTGCACACAAGCACTGGCAGAGTTTTCGAAGGCACTTTAAAGGTCCCAATTGAGACTAGTGGCTTTGAATCCATGAAATCACCTGAGGGAAGGGTGGACTATTAGTAGACCTTTGGTGGGGTGGGTGACATGCTGATGCTCTTCACCTCTGCTACAGTTCTCACCTTCTCTCTTTGCAGAGAATTCAGCTGCTGCCAGAGCCTTGGACCTGTCTGACATTGTAGAGATCTTGATTTGAGGGTGGTCAGGGGCCGTGTGCCCGCCCCTCCACCCTCGCTGCCTCACACACAGGCAGAGCCACCCTGTCTGCATCTGCCCAGGATGGAGGAGCTTCCATGAGGAAAGACTGAGCCAGGAGCTCAGCAGCATCCCTACGGCCAGTCTCGGCAGGTGGCCCCTGTGCATAGGAGGGCCACAATCCCAGTTTGGCACCCACAGGAGTCCCCCAGCTGCGCAGGGCGCACTGGAGCCCAGGGACCCCACAGTGGTGGTGGGGCTTCCTGACCCCCCTGTAAATACATCCAGGTTTTGTATGACAGGAGCAAACTTATTTATCCTTTCAGCCTCTTTTCCTTCCCGAGGCAGGAGACTTCATTGCATTCCCTCCCTTGTTGGCACCATCCCTGTCCTATCTTTGGGTCTTGGCCATCCACCCCCACCTAGGTGCTTGGTCTGACTGGAAAATTCCTCTATTCACCCAAACCATACTTGTAAGCCAATGTCTCTGCATGAGGGCAGAGCCAGGAGGGATCTTCCTTAGGTCACATCAGCCACTAAATGGCCAAGCCAAGTGCTGTTAACCCCAAACCTCCATCTGCATCCATCACCTGCGTCCTGGGATTTTGTAATGGGTGGGGGAGGGGTTCAAGATGGGGTGGTGGTGAAATAAGAGAGAAAATTATAATCAAGGGAATGAAGGGTGGAAAAGAAATCCCCCCAAAAGCAGAGATAAAATGCTCAGAGTGAACTGGCAGCAACCGATGGAGCTGGTGGGGTCTGCCATTCTTGGCTGCATCCCACCACCACATCCCTGGCTACTGGCAGCTGGCTTCTGCCCATAGCCAGTGCCAACGTCTTGCTCCTCCACATTCAAACCTTTCCCATCCCTGCTCTTCATGTATATATATATTTTTTTCCCCTCTTTTTATTTTAATTCTTTTTCTTTTCCTTTTTATTTTCCTGCTTTCCTTCTTTCCTCCTTACCTTCTTTCTTTCTTTCCTTCTCTCCCTTTCTTTTTTTTTTCCCTTTATTTTTCTTCCTTTCCTTCCTTTCTTCCTTTCAATACATGTGCATTTGCTGGACAACTGCATTTTTTATTTTCCTCTCCCAGACACGTAAAAAATGCGTTTGGTTCTCATGCATTGTTTACAAAGTGGAAAACAAAACAAATTATGAAAGAGAAAAGAAACAACCCCACAACTTAATATATTTTATATTAATATTGGTATTTCTTTAAGTATTTTTTTTGTGCTGTGAACATTTTTTTTTCCTGCCAAAGACAATGAGTTCCTTTTTTGTGCATTTTTAAGTTATCTGAAGTATTTAAACATGAACTTGGCTGTGTCATTATGCCGCCCTATACCGAGATTGCTGTAGCATTCCACTTGGTATAACAATATTTTAATAATAAAAAACCCACCAAATCTTGACCCATGTTTTTTTTTTCCCCCAATGCAATGGGTTGAGATGGAGACACTGCCAGGGGAGAGGGGCCTAGGAATGGGGGACACTTGGTTGAAATGCTGCCCTTCCCAGCTCCCCAGGGCAGCAATTTGTGGGGCAACTGCTTGAAAGAGGGGAAAAAATTGGTCAAGAGCATCTCTATTTCCCAAAATTCCACTAAGATCCCATTTCTCCCATCTTGATGGAGGAAAAGGATGGAGTTGCCTAGAAATGCCAATGTAGTTTTCTTCCTGTGTGTAGTGCTCCATAAGCCCATCCTGATGGGATCCGCATCTTTATCATATGGTTTGTTTCTGCCCTCCCAAGACCCCACAATGGGAACTCTGATGGCCATATCCTCAAGCACAGCTGGACCTGGTCCCCAGGCTCTTCCCTGGACTTGTCAGCCATCTCCAAAGAGTTTCTGCCCTGCTTAGTTCCTTGATCTTGTGGAAAACCAGTTCTAGCATTAAAGCTAGAACTGTCTTAGGACTTTCACAATCACATCATGCTGCTTCCCAGTTCTCTGGACTTTTTGTGTGCTGTTGTTGTTTGCCTTTTATTTTTAACAGTGGTTTCATTAATGCTTCCCAGAGAGCATCCCTGGGGACTCCGCTCTGGTTGGGTGCTAGCAGCCCATCTGGAACCATCACAAGCTGGGCTGGGGCTTTCCCTTTTGTGCATCAGTTGACTTTCATTGGCAGCTATTTCCACCCCCCTCCCCCCCTCCTTCCTGCTGTCCCTGGGGACCAGGAGATCTTGTGTGAGTCTGTAATGGTGTTTAGCTCAGATTATGGAGAAGAATGGTATAAGAAATCAGCTTAGCTGCCAGTCCTCGCTGGAAGGTGGCAGAGAACTCTGCTGAGGATCACTGGTCCTAGTAGGACTGCAGTCCTGAACCCCAGCCTGGCTGGAAGGAGCGTGGCTGAAAACTCGAGGCTTCCTGCTGTTGTCCCAGAAATTGGATTCTCTAGTGTGCAAAGTCCAGTGCACACAGAGGGACAACATACCAAGTTTATTAAAGTCATGTGCAGGATCAGGCGCTAGCAAGGTTATGTCAGAAAGCTAACAGCCCTTCTGAGATAGAAGCTGGGTGCTATATACAAAATAGTAACAAAGTAAGGCAGTGGTTTCCTCACTCCATTCAAAGGCAAATTTTTACCATTCCCTTACCTCGATGCTCCGGCTACTGCTATTCTTTGGGACCACACGGTGCCTCCCACTCCCCACCCACACCCCTGGCGGTGAGATCTGGAACCTTAGTTAACACTGTTGACAGTGCCTTGGGTCTGTCTGAGGGGTGGGCCGCTCACATCGCAATTACCAAAGGGAAAGGCACCATCGCAGCTGTCCATAGTTAGAGCTTCCTTTCACAAGGCTCTGCCTCCTTTTAAGCTTCATGGCTTTGTCTGTGAAGCACCTCTTATCTTCCAGCACTCTGACCTTGAACAGGTCTCCATCCCTGCGAGAGCAGGTTAGAGAGACTCCAAGCAATGGGAAGCTTAGAGCCAGGCGCCTCCCATTTCTTCTGTGTTTTGCGAGCACGGAAACAAGCTCTCACCGTGCATCCCAAGGGATCCGTCTGCCCTGCCCAGAGCAGAGCCAGTGTCGCGGAAGACTGGCTGAGAGACTCACAGGGAGCTGCTGCTGTGAATATGCTGGGGGGAGGGGGTGGCCTGGTGGCCTCCAGCCAGGGGCCGTACCTGCCCTGCCTCCCCCAGCTCCTGCTGCCCCAACGCTGCAGGCAGCAGCCAGGGAAGGCTGGCAGCATTCCTGGCATACCGCAAGCTCTCCCGCCCCACGCTTTATTTACCGGAGTCCGGATGCCGAGTGGCCTTGCAGCAGGTCTGGCTGTTTGCAGGCAGCTTTCCAGGTCCAGGGATTCAGGGAATGGGGTCCCGTTGAGAGTTTTGCCTGCTGCTTGGCCATCCTCCACATCCTGCCCATCCTCACCCTGTGGATCGTCATGCTCTGGGCCTTCACAGGGCTAGGGAAGCAGGAAATTACGGTGCACAGCCCTTTACAAGCGAGGCAGCAGAGAAGAGCCATGAAAAAAGGCAAAGGGAAGGAAAATCCCAAAGGCCATCTGCGAATGCAAGTGTCAGGCCATAGGGAGAGCCTGAGCATGACAACCTGGGGCAGGATTCAGCAGTGTCTGCATTTCTTTGCTTTGGTAGGGTTCCTTTCCAGCCAGAACAACAGCCCAACAGAGCTGGCACAAGGAAGGCTGGTGTGGGGGTGTGCTATCACCTGCATTATCACTCTGCCATTCCAGGCATTTCCCTCCACCCTTTCCACACCAGTCTTACTGGGTTTCACCATCAGCATCACTTGGACCCACATTCCTTTATCCTGCGTGGGTCCTGCTCAGGCCAGGACGTGTCCCTATCACTGTGGCACGGTTGCTGGTGACTCTTTTGCTGTTTCAACTGAAATACCATGCAGGAACCAAGCCTCCTGCTCCCCTTCCCAATGTCGTGTTCATGATCTGCCTGTCTTTGATCCTTGTGGCCCTGCATCCCTGTGTCCTTGATCTTTTCATCCCTGTGTTCCTTCATCCTTGCATCCACAATCCTTGTGCCTCTGTGTCTCTGTGTTCCTGAGACCATGGAAAGGGGTGGTTGGAGATTCACAGATTGCACTGGGTTGGAAGGGACTCTCAAAGGTCATCTTGTCCAACCTCCTTGCAGTCAGCAGGGACATCTCCAACTAGATCAGGCTGCCCAGGGGCACATTAAATCTGTTCTTGAGTGTCTCTGGGGACAGGGCCTCAACCACATCTCTGAGCAACCTGTTCCACTATTTCACCACTCTTTGTGAAGAACTTCCTCCTTGTGCCCAGCCTAAATCCACCCTGCTCCAGTTTCAAACCATTTCCCCTCATCTTGTCACCACAAGCCCTTCAGAACAGTCCCTCCCCAGCCTTTCTGTAGGTCCCCTTCAGATACTGAGATGCAGATCTAAGGTGTCCTTGGAGCCTTTCCTTCTCCAGGCTGAACAGCCCCAATTCTTTCAGCCTGTCTTCATATGAGAGGTTCTCCAGCCCTCTGATTATCTTTGTGTTCCTTCTCTGGACCTGGTCCAGAACATCCATGTCTCTTGTGTTGGGGGTGCCTAGAGCCCAGATGCCTGCTGAGATGCTGTCTGGGCAGACACTTGCATGAGACACCTTCTGTGGGCTGCTCATTCACAGCCCTAGAGAGATGTAAAAGGGACAGAGGATTCTGCCTCAAATGCTTACCACCCTCATGCTTTGATTGAGATACCCTGTCCTGGAGTAGCAGCTCTTTCAAGGTTGAAAAGGAGACATCTTTTGTGTCCCAGGGGCTATTCTTGTGGTCATAGCTAGTCCGAATGAGACTGAGGGTCTTGTTGGGGACCTGTGGTCATCCACCAAGTCCCATTCCCAGTCAGGACGACCTTGTTCCCTTACTGTCATACCACAACAGCACCTCTGCATCTTCTGAAGTTCTTTTCCTTTGGTGCCTAACACAGCAACATCTCTGAGCTTTGGTTTCTGCTTTTTCTCATTTCTTCTTGAATCCTGAAGTTTGGTCCTTGAAACATCCTTGGAGCTAGCAGGTCCTTCACTGGCCCTAGCTGCTCCTTACCATCTTTTCATGGATCCCCCCTCCTTTCTCACTTGCCAAGTGCTAAGGCTGGTTGGGGAAAGGCAAGCTCATAGCAATTTCCTCATGATGGCGAAAAGCTGAAAAATTCCCACTACGATTTGTAAGAAATGGAATTTCACTCCCCTTCCAAATAATCAGATTCTTGTGGGGGGAGCTTGCAAATGCTGCAGGCCAGCCTTGCAGCTGGCTTCCCAGCAAACCAGTCAGGCAAACCATGGTGCTTTCTCCTGCTTCAAGTCCCAGCTTGCTCATCAGGCCGACTGGAATGAAGCTCTCCCCGCCAGGCCTGCTGAACCCTTCCCCTCCCCCTTTCCTCCTTCCCTTGCTCCACTGCCTTCCCCGAGGTGTTCCTCTAGCCCACAGGTTTCTCCCTGTGCCTAGAGTTTGTTGGGGGCTCTTCCCTGGCTTTCTTCTGCTGTCTGGCCAGCATTTCACCTCCTAAAGTTCTTGTGCTGGACTTTGCAGCCCACTGAAGTTATGAGCCACCCCTAAGATGTCCCAACCCTGCAGGCCATCAGTGTGTGCTGGAGCAGAGGAGACTCAGGAGCAGGAAGGCTGTGACTGCCTCCAGGATGCTCCATCCATCCAGCTGCAGAGCAGCACGAACATCCTCCAGTGCCAGGAACTCCCTCTCCATTATGCCCAGCCCCAGGTGCTCCCCAGCCTGTGGCAGTGGCGCTGGGCTCCTGCCCTGGCAGCCAGTTTGGGAGAGCTGCCTGGCACTGTGGTGGGCTGAGCAGAAGTGGCTGGGGCATGGCAAATTCCTCATTCCTCTTCCCTGTGCTGTGCTGCCTGCTTGCCATCTTTGCATGCAAAGAGTAAACAGGCTGTTATTATCCTGGAATCTTGGAATAACTGTGGCTATTTTTTCTCTTCCCAGTATTCTAAAAAGGCAAAAAATTCCCTGTGGTTTCTGAGTCAACTTTTTTTTTCCTCACTCTCTTTTCTTCCCTTCCCACCACCTCTGTGACCTTGCAAACCCAGGCAGATGAGTTTGCTGTCTCTCTGCTTATACTCGCTTCCCAGCCATGCTCCAGCTGCTGCTCTTGCTGGTCTCCATGACCACAGAATCACAGAATGGTTGGAGTTGGAAGGAACCTCTAGTCCAGCCCCACTGCTAACAAAGAGCAGGTTGCACAGGAATGCATCCAGGTGGGTTTTGAAAATTTTCAGAGAAGGAGACTCCACAACATCTCTGGGCAGACTGATCCAGTTCTCCAGCATCCTCAGATACAGAAGTTTTTCCTCAAGGAAAGTCTGGTGATGGAGCTGGCAGTGGTGGGCAGGATCTGGTTCATCAAGAGCCTTGTCCATATTGCTTCTCCTGGCAGAGGTGGCTGGAGATACTCAAAACAGCTGGGGATGCCCAAGGTGGCCGGAGGTGATCAAGGTGGCTGGAGATGCTGGAGGCTGAAGGGGACCTACAGGAAGTCTGGGGAGGGACTGTTCTGAAGGGCTTATGGTGATAGAATGAGGGGCAATGGTTTGAAACTGGAGCAGGGTAGTTTAGGCTGGGCATGAGGAGGAAGTTCTTCACAAAAAGAGTGGTGAAATACTGGAACGGGATGCCCAGAGATGTGGTTGAGGCCCTGTCCCCAGACACACTCAAGATCAGATTTTATGTGCCCCTGGGCAGCCTGATTTAGTTGGAGGTGTCCTTGCTAACTGCAGGGGGGTTGGACTAGATGTCCTTTGTGGTTTCTTCTTCCTAGTGACAAGTAATAGGATGAGAGGAAATAGCCTCAAGTTGAACCAGGGAGATGTAGGTTGCATCTTAGAAGAAACTTCTTCGCTGAAAGGATTTGCAAACACTGGCACTGGCTCCCCAGGGAGGTGCCTGGAGAGTGTTTCAAAGAGGCAGAGATGTGCTGAGCACCATGGTTTAGCACCAGACTTGGTAGAGTTAGATACTGGTTGGACTCAATGACCTTAAAGGCCTTTTGCAACCAAAACCATTCTATGCCACTCCTCCAGCTCAAACTCAAGAGTTCGCTGGTGTGTGGGGGTTGGGTTTTTTGGGGGGTTCTTTCCCTCGCCCAGGTAGATTACTTCACATGAGCAGTGAGTCAGGGCCACGCCACCTGATCACTGGTATGTGGGTCACACACCTCTGCCTGCCCGTGGGAACTGCAGCTGCAGGCAATGTGGGGCAGGGTGGAGCTTTGGGCCAGCACTGGCTGCAAGCAGGGCATGACCCTGTGCTCGGCTACACCCCTGCCTGGTGGAGGAGGAAATGCCCTGGCTCCATGGTTAGCCACGAGTTGTCTCGTATCAATAAAGCTTTCGGGATGCCGCCGGTGCCCTCAGCAGGCTGAAGAGCAATGATGTGCCGAATGGATGGTGGCAAGGAGGCAAGGAAGAGGAGGCCTGTGCCAGGCAGGATGCAGAGGGTAGACAGGATCCACATTTTGCCTCTTGCCCATTGGTTGTTTGATGCTGATATGAGACAGCAGGGCTGGATGTCTGCTCAAAGAGAAGGCTGCAGCTAAGTTCAAAGGGTGGTGGTGACGATCAATAAATTCCTCCTTGAGCAGCATCTCTGGGAGAAAACCAGTGCTGTACTGTTGTAGGAGAGGTGTGTCAGTGCTGGGAAGGCACCAGAGTAGGAACTGAGAGATGGTGGGTCCCCAGGATGTGTGGGCTCTGCAGTGGAGGAGCAGCCACATGGACGTGTCTTGCTGTGTTGGATGGAAGGCTTGGGGATTGATAGCCCCATCAGAGCGACAAGAAAGCACCAGCAAGTGGGACAGGGGTAATACAAAGTCTGGAGAGTTCCAAGAGCAAGGCCTCTCCTCTGGGATCAAATGCATCCTGGGAAGACAAGAGAAGAGATAACCAGAGAAATGGGCAGGAGCAAAGGGCTCTCTGCTCAGCAAAGCTGGGTTGTGGGAAATTTCAGCATCTCTGAGGTTGGCAGGGACCCTTGGAGACTCCAGGTAACCTCCCTGCTTGGAACAAAGTCACATCAGGAGACTCAGGATCTTGTGGAGTTGAGCTGCCATTGCTCATGAGGTTGGAGGTCCCCCAGCAACCAGGCTTACCAGCTTATCAGAGCAGGAGAAAAGAATCATAGAATCACAGAATCACAGAATCATAGAATCATAGAATCATAGAATGGTTTGGGTTGGAAGGGGCTGCCAAAGGTCATCCAGTCCAACCCCTTCTGCACTAAGCAGGGGCATCCTCAACTAGATCAGGCTGCCCAGGGCCCTGTTGAGCATCACCTTGAATATCTCCAGGGATGCGGCCTCATCTACCTTTCTGGGCAACCTGTTCCAGTGTTCCACTACCCCCATGGTAAAGAAGTTGTTCCTAATAGCCAGTCTAAATGTATTCTTCTCTAGAGTTGCTCCTTGTCCTATCACCACAGGCCTTTGTAAACATTCAGAGAACTTGCAGGATGTTGGTTAGCCATGCTAGCATTGCTGAATAGAAAAGGTAGAACAAGCTGTGGGAGGACTAAACAGTGATGACAGCAAATGGCTTCAGGTTGTAGCAGGGGAGGCTTAAGATAGATGTTAGAATAAAGTTCTTCACTGCAAGGGTTCTCAAACCCTTGAACAGGCTCTTCAGGGAGGGGGCTGAGGGCCATGGTTTAGCACCAGACTTGGTAGAATAAGAGAGTGGTTGGACTTGATCATCTTAAAGGTCCTTTCCAAACAAAACAAGTCTGTGATGCTATGATTTTATGACAGCTGAGCACGCAATAATCAGCTAAGGCTTGGGGACACCTCCCAGCTGCCTGCCCCCCTCAGAGCTCTCCTACTGCCCTTTCTTGCTGCTCACAGCAGCCCTGGGTTCAGTGGTTCAGTGCAAGCAAAGGGGAGAAGTGCAAGCGACTTTCTTTTTTCTTTTTTTTTTTTTTGAGTGGAATGAATCTTTTTTTTAGATAAATATCATTCACATCACCCTCACCAGTGTTTGAGTTGTCTGTGGCCCAAGATGCCTTTTTATTTCTTCATCTATTTTGACCAAAATGTCCAATCCTAAATGTTTCACTACAACACTTTGGAAACCTGACTTCCTACCAGTCAGGAACTGTTTTCTGAAGCTTTTCATTTTGAAAGATGCCACTGAAAATATCCAAGCAGAAATTGGACAGAAAAGGAACTGAGCATCTTGCTAGACCCGACGTGGTTTAGGTTTTGGTTTGTTTTTTTGGTTGCTTGTTGAGTTTTGCTGCAGCAAGAAGGTTTCAGAAGTTTGTGGCAGATCCTGGCACACCATCCCAGCAGGAACAGAACAAGCACACATGGATGGAGCAAGGGGCAAGCGCTCAGGGCTGCAGAGGCAAGTCCCACCTCAGGGTGCTACAAAGTGCCAAGGACAAATATCTGAAGGGAGCCGGGGAATAACGAATAGGATGGAGAAAAATCAGGGTTGTTAGAAGCTCGTTTAGAATCAAAGGCATTGGGAAGAGGGATGGCACTTCCTTGGATGCAATCAGAGCCATTGCTCAGGGCGGGGAAAGCCTGTAAGAACCACTGAGGTCTTAACACCAGCATTGAGTCACAGCCCAGAAACAATGCTCAGGAAATTTTCAGTGAAACATTTTCCCATGCATAAGTAGCTGGATTTTATATTATTGTTTTTTAATAATAATAATAAAAAAAAAGATGGCTTCTCCCTTCCAGGAAAAATCAGACATTTGGCTTTCCTGCCCACTGCAGGGAAAGTTTCATTTTAATTTTGCTTCCCTCTCCACTTTAGAGCTAAAACTTCTAAAAACCCAAGCATGGAAGACTTTGGTTAATTGAAGTGAAGGTGCCTATTCCTCATTGTTCTCACGCTTAGGGAAATCACCAAAATGTTTAAATTTGGGGAAATTTAAACTGGCTTCAGCCTGAAGGAAAGTTTTAACTCCCAATGCTTGAAATTTTACACAGATGAGGTTTGCTTGAAATTTCTCACTGGATGTTGGGGGAGAATCACTTCCCTTGAATTTCCTAATTCTTCAGTTGAGAAAGTGTTTCATCTCAAGCTGACACTTTGAAGCCAAATGTCACACTTTGAACACATTCCTTCCTCCCCTCACCGGCCTGGTCCTTCTCTCCCCAGGTTTTTGAACGCCCGTAGGCTGAAACAAAGATGGGATGTCGCAGCCACCATCAGAGCTGGGACAGGCGAGTTGCTCAGTTCCTCCCTTCCCTGTGTGCCCAGGGAGCCCCAGCTGCCTGACCTGCATCCTCTCTTCCACCACCAGTGCATGCTGAAAGCTGTGGGGAGGGGGCTGACAAAGGCATTACAAAGTCTTTAATGTAGAAGAAAAAATAATTAGTTTCAGGGAGAAAAACACAAACAGTGAGAGGCAGAATGTGAATTCTGGCCTCGATGGAAAATGACACAGGCTGGAAAAAATCCCCACCCGCATTTTTACAGCCTTAAAGTGCGATCCTTTTTTTTTTTTTTTTTAACCCTCTTGCATAAGGTCCAGCATGAATTAACACTACATCGACATAGCCCAGACTTGCAATCCCGTGGCATGCCCCAGCAGTTTGTAAGCAGCACTGTGTTTGCAGAGCAAACAGGGGTCGGTGTGGATGGGTAGGTCAGGGCCATGTGTGCCTGGGCCACTTGAAAGAAGCATCTGCCATTTTTGGGAAGCAAGGGCAAGCCTCTGCCACTGTGACTAGCCCTACTGGAACTCCTGGCATGTCTTGGACCCACCAAAAGTTTAGGAGCATGTTCCCACAGCAACCAAAACATATTTTTTCCAGATGTGTTTAAAAAAAAAAAAAAAAAAAACAAACGCCAACCAGACATTT
>VWYK01115093.1:8742-23448 GCA_013399775.1 Semnornis frantzii | reverse complement strand
CAACAGGAAATTCTAAGAAAATGAAATCAGGCAGAAAATTGGCGGGCGAGTCCCTCTCCCTGGCCCTTCCTGGTGAAAGTTGGCTGAAGACAGGCAGGGGACATGCTTATGGTGTAAGCAAGGTCATCTCCACTTGGGGAAGCACACCAGGGCCACAATCTCCAGCTGCAGTTCATTCTGAGCTGCTGCCCTGTGCACCAGACCAGGAGTAGCCCCGTCCCAGAGCAGAGCCTCCACAGAGATGTGGCCCTGAGACAGCTATTTCTGGGTTGTGCCCATTCAGAATTAAATGTGTGTCTACAGCACCTAGGGAAGCTCCTTCTCTGGGACTCAAACACAACTCATTTCTGCCCAACAACTTCTATGTTTTCATCTTGGTCTTCACTCTTCCATTCATTTTTCTCCCCCTCTTGCTTGGCTTTACAGTACATCTATTAAATCAGCAGCACTACTTTTTCCTCCCCACATTTGGCTGGGTCCAAGGCTGAGCAATATGCAGAGCTAATCTGTCTCACGGATGACCATGGGTCAGCAAGGAGAAAGGCTCAGCATTGCCCAGCACCCCAGCAGGGCTCACTGGTAGGTCACAAAGACCGGATCATAAGTTTCAGGCTCTTCCTTCTCCTGCTACTTGCAGGTTGTAACCTCTGCTGTCCTTTTTTAAACAGGCATTTAATTGCAGTGATGCTGGGCAAGCTCCAAGCTGGTAGTGAATCTCTGCCCTGCCATGGAGCACATGTGCCATGGCTGCAAGTGATCTCGGAGGCAGCTGGTGGCTTTGTGAGCTTTTGTGCTGCAGAGCAGGAGTGAGGGGGAATGAACATGGCCTTCAAGACTGCTGCATCATGGGCAGCAGGAGGGCTCGTTCAGGAGGCTGAGGCTGCAGACAGCATCACTCTGTGATAAAGCAGGTATGACATCACATCACCTCATCTTGGCTTCTGCCTGCTTCTAGGTAGGAGAACCAGCCCCGACCCTTCCAAATGACATGTTCCTTGTTCTCCACCAAGCACCACGTCCACTCCCATGACTAAAACACCATCTCCTTCCTACAGCTTCTGTTCATCCCACTCCTTGGAGGCTGGTGCCCTGAAGTTGGGAGAGAACTGAGAATGCCTCTGAAACTGGAGCATTGCCAGATCCACAACGTGTGCTGCCTCCAGTACTAGAAATTCTCGGTGTTATAACTAGGGATCCTTGATGTGACCCCAGTGTAAATCCTTAAGAACAGAATCACAACTGTACTGTTGTGCTGTGGATCCTTCCTGCTGTCTCCACAGACCGTCTCTCATTGCACAACCAGAGCACAGCTGTGCATCTCTGCAACTGCCAGTTCTTGCTTACATGCCAGGAAACAAAATCCTGGGATGACAAAGCAGCAGCATGACAGTGTGAGCTCTGCACCATAAAACAAACACAAGGCTGAACCCTTGAAAGCTGGCATGGGCAGAGCATTCCCAAGCATCTTGGTTTAGGGCAGATCGGTCCCACCATTGATCTGAAACAAGCTCAGTCTCTTCCTTTGCTGGAAGAATGGCCTCCATGGTGGGTCTGATTTCTGGGCTTTTCTTTCTCTTGAAGATACCATTTTGGGGCAATGGGTCCCTGAAGCTCTCAGTCCTGCTCTGCTCCTGTCATAGGTGGCCAGGCACATGGGTCGGCCTCTTCTGTGTTTCGACATTTGAGCTGTGACAGTCAAAAGATGTGGGCTTGATTGTGCCACCACAGGCACATCAAAGACTCAGCAACAGTAAGCCTTCCCTCCTGCAGACAAGAGTTTGCTAGGTAACCCTGGATGCTCCCCCAGCTTGACTTTAAGAGCACAACTAGAAAGTGTTGTCTGGCTCCAACATGCCGAGGCAAGCGCTGCCTCTTCTTTCAGGTTCTGCAACAAACCACTGGTGTTCTGCTTTTGTGCAACACCTGGAGACCTTCCAGAAGCTGGGCCAGGTAGAGAAGGCAAGGGAAGCTGCATCCCTGAGCCTCCCAGGGAAGTCAGGTCAGCCTGAGGTCCTGCAGGGAGTGTTTGCTGATGAGCTCCATCTCTGGCACAGCAGGTTGGGAGGATGTTGCCCTCACCCTCTCCTCAGGAGCAGAATGAAGGTAGATTTTCAGATACCCTTTCATTTTATCCTGTTCTCCAACCAGAGTTTCCCAGGAGCTTCCTCTTGTATTCTGATGTCATTCAGAAATGAGAATTCCACAAATTCTTTCAAAACTCCCCAACTTTCTCAGCTTCTCTGCAATCTCAGGGCTCCAGCACCCATGAAAGCCTGTGGTATGAGCAGCATTTCCCTGGTGTGGTAAGGCTGACATAACAGGGTGGTGAATCAGTGGGGCATCTTGCTGCCTGAACTACATTGTATCACTGGTATTGCTGAAGTTTTGCTATTTTAAGCCATAAAGCCCAGCAAAATCCAGTCTAAGTAAATGGCAAGTAACTCCATTGTATCCAGTTTCAAATCTATGAACTGGTGAGAACTATATTCATGCAAAACCATTCTAGTTCACGAGATCCTGCTCCAAACAAGCTGGATGCCATTCGGTAATCCAAGCGTTCTGTAACATTATAAAGTGTATAAATAGCCCTTGCTGGCCTTCTCCTGGGTGTGTCAGAGGGGCAGGGGAAATTGTGACATGAGCTGAAAGCTAGTGATGAGTTTAGGGCTTGAGCTGACATTTAATTCTGTTTTCTGCACAAAACAAACACTAAGGACAAGGAGCAATGGATATAAACTGCAGCACAGGAGGTTCCACCTCAACACAAGGGGGAACTTCTTTACTGTAAGGGTCACAGAGCACTGAAAGAGCTCCCCAGAGATGTTGTGGAGTCTCCTCTGGAGACTTTCAAGGCCTGTCTGGATGTGTTCCTGTGTGATCTGAGATAGATTGTATGGCCCTGCTCTGGCAGGGAGGTTGGACTCAATGATCTCTTTGGAGCCCTTCCAACCCATAACATCCTGTGATCCTGTAAGGCAGGTCAGCTTTGCCTAGTAGAAATCTCCTGAGACCTTCAGTTTGCACTATCTTTTTCAGGTCTATAAGTAACACCTATCAACTAGGGGTGCTCAGTTCCCAGGCAGTGGTCCCCACTTTGCTGCCTGGTGCAGCATGCCTGATGCTGGCTCACCAAGGCCACTTTGCCTACTCCAGATTTAGACCTGCCTGCTTGCATTGAAACCAACTCGCCTGGCAGCATCTAGTGCAACGGATGCTCTCCCAGCTTTTGGAAGAAAATGTCTGCAGATGGAAGGGCAGAGACTACAGAGCCACTAAAACAAGAGCAAGCAACTCCCAAGATGCCCTAGCAAGATGTGTGAGTGCCTGGAGCTGATGGAGGAGTTCCATAAGCCCCCAGGTTACAGCAGGCTGGCCATCAACAGCCAAGCCTTGCTCAGATCCCAGCCTCGTCCAGTGCACGGGGTGAATGAACTCCAGCACTGGAGTTTGGAGCGGACACTATGTCCACATTCTTCAGCCCAGGGCCGGGAATGTCAGCTCCTGTCCTGACGCCAGGGGCTTGCATTCTTCCCCAGTGCTGTTCCCAAAAAATGCCAGCCCAGAATGGTCCTGGGGAGAGGGCTGCTGTTTGGGGGTGGGGATGAGATGTGCTAAGGCGGCACAAAGGGTTTAGGGAGCCAGCCACGGGTTAGCCTGTGTGTGCTTGTCTGTGTTTACTAAACATTGCTCCCAGCCAGAGGGAATGGCTGGAATTCACCCCCCTTCACTCCCCACCAGACCCCAAGGACACGCGGGTGGACCCAGGGAATTTACTTCTCCAGTTTGTTGCCATGGCTGCATATTTCAAAAACCCAAGCAGTAAAAAAAAAAAAAAAAAGCAGCAGAAATCTGAAACATTTCACTGGCAGGGAAGAAAGAAAAATACCAGAAGGAAAAAATGTAGATGCAGAAGAGTAATGAGAAGGACTAGGGAGGCCAAGAAATGCATTAGATCATCCTTAGAAACGAGTGTCTGAGGAGTTCTCCATAGCTGTCCTAATATTTATTGTGTGTTATTTAAACCATGACTCTCAGCACCAGCTGGGACTCAGGTGCACTGCGTGCTTCTCAGAAACATTATTGAAAGCTGGTTCTGGGCCACTTGAACTCCAGGACTACTTGAGAAATGCTGGAAGAGATCCATCCACATTGGCTGCACAAGGCAATTTGCTACCAGATGAGCTGCTGGTAGGATGGCTGCAGGGATTTACCTAGCAAGCAAGACCCAGTGCAGAGCTAGGAAGCATAGCAGTGTGGGATATAAACTACAAGTACAACATAATCCTTGGAGAGGCTGAGAAAGGACAGACCAGTGGCCTGCACCAGTGTGAGAATGCAGATGAGCCAGGGCAGAACCCACTTAGGTGCCTTTGTGGACGGTGCGAAGGCGAGATGTGGACCTGCAGGTGGGTGGGTGCGCCGAGTTTCTCTGACCCAGAAGGGACGGAGTTCTTGCTCTGGACAAGACGATGGGAGTCTGGCTGATCTGCCAACTTTGATCAGTTCAGGTTTGCATGGGAGTAGCAGCTGTGCCAAGACCCAGCTGATCTGAAACCTCTGCAGCCTTATGCCACCCGTGGCTCCATCCCCTGGGAGGCATCTGGCTCTGCAGCAATGTTTATTCTTTTGTGGGATTCCTTTCCTCGGTGTTAATGAGAAGACACAGGTATGGAATGAGGGTGCCACAGCCTCTGCTCTGTGCTGGGAGCATCAGGGCCACCTGACCCTCTGAGCTGTGATAGCCACAGAAGCGTTTGCCGTAGGGATAAAACCAGAGAGGTTAACCCACAGAGCAGGACGCCGTAACGCCGAGCGCACGGCGGGGTTCCCGTGGCCCATGCCGGTGGGGAAGCACCTCACGGCAGCCCATTGCTCCGCCCGGCAGCCCAGCAAGAAGCCCTGGAGGCTGGCGGAGGGCCGCAGCAGCCGAGCCCCGCACTCGTGTCACCGCAGCACTGACAAGAGCGGAAGGAGGCGGCGGCGGGCGGCGGNCGGCGGCGGTGCCAGCCCCGGGCGGGCAGTGACACCTAGTGTCCCCCTGCGCCCCGCGCAGCGCCGGCCCGGCTGCCGCGCGCTGCGGTGCCACGGAGAGATGCTGGCACGTTAGAACCGCTGGACCGTCCTGGTCGCGAAAGCCCTTTCAGACCATCCAGTCCAACCGTTCTCTGCCGACGCTGGTGCTAAGCCCTGGCCCTCAACGCCACCCCTCTGCCTCTTCGAAAAACCTCCAGGGATGGGGATTCAACCACCTCCCTGGGGAGCCTGTTCCTGGGTTTAAGAACCCTCCCAGGAAAGAATTTTCCTCCTTGCAAATATTTGGTATCAAAGAGGCTTATTAAAAATTGCATTTGGTCAACAATTTCCCATGTCTTACTGTGTCAATGATGGATTCCAGCTGAGGGTGTCCTTGCATATCTCCCTGCCTGGTTTCTCTCTGCACACAATAACAGGGCTTTGATGCAAACCTTGCTGCTCTTGCCTGCACACGCAAGACAATGCTTATAAATTAAGGAGAGGAAATTTGCTGCCCTCTCCAGCAGGGATTAGTAACATGAGCAATGAGATGCCAATAGTACTAAAATAATAGCAGTCTTAAACTGAACAGCAGGACTCTGTGCTTGCTTTCACTCCATAAAAACACCTGTAGATGGTATTCCAAGAACAGCCTTTTGCATTGAGTGATGTTCAAGAGACAGTAAGCACACTCACAGCAGAAAGCTCATTGTCACTAACTGTCACTCTGGCCCACATGGAGACACATCCAGTAGGAAATGCGAGATAGAATTAGCTTCTGTGATCCATCACTGGATGCTGTGTCCACTCCTGTGACCTGCAACTCAATAAAGAAGCCAAATATATGGAGAATGTTGAAGTGGAAGTGTTGTGGAAGCCAATGAAAATCATGATTTTACTTCCACAACAGAAATCTTGGTGGTCACAAAGCAAGAGAGTTCCCAGCCCTTAACATTCTGTGATTCTATGACTTGCTGCTCAATCGCCTGGTCTAGAAAATGCCCGGCTTGGGATTTTTGTCACAACAGCAACAAAGTTTTAAACAACAGAGGAATGAGGTGGTGAACATGTGCCAGGAACATGGAAATCACTTTTCCAGCATTCTAGGAAGCTGTCATCCAAGACTAGGTGAGACCTGGCTTGAGGAAGTGCCTACTTACAGGATCCCTCCTCACTGACTCTGAGGCCTTAAGAGCACTGAAATCTCTGTGGCAATACTGATATTTTATGAAAAGCATTTAAAAAAATGTTTTGGGTTTTGTTTGTTCTTGTTGAATTTCAGGTATACATGACTTCACGTGGTGTGTGAGCTGCTGGAGAATGGATGGTCCAGCAGCCACTCTGAAAACATCCAGAGACAGTTGGATGGGAGGAGGACAGGTTGTCTTTCCACAGCCCTTTTCCAGACCCTTACCTCCTTTTCAGGATGAGGATCTATGAAAACACAGCCCTGAAAGAACAGAATACGGTCAAAAGCACAAAGTGTTGTAATGAGGCAAAACATCCTGCTCACTCTCCTGGTTTATTGATGTCAAGTACATTCCAAGCCCAAGGAAAAGGACTCTAAAAGAATCTATTAAAATAGTTGGCAATGGGATCTGCAACTTAAGCATGATTAAAACAGACCTGTTTTTATCTCTGTGAGAATGTATCAGTTACAGGAAATCTGTTTTTTTTCAGAAGTAAAATATGTCTGTGATAAAAAGCGTCCAGTGTAACAGTTCTGTCCAGTGCTGGGGACAGAAGCAGATACTTTTGACTGGCCATGATATGACTTGCATCCTGTCTGTGGCTGTGAAAATCAGTACCGGTACTCTTCTTCATTGCTATGATCCTGGTGGGTTTGAACATCTGCACTGGTCCACAGGCCACCAGAAGCCATGGGAAAATCCCCGTTGCTGACCATGAGTTCATGAGTATCACCTAGCATTTGCCATTGTCTTAGCAGAAATCTGCAGGATCTAATCACAGGTGCCCAGCTTTCAGACTGGAGCTGGCACCCAGGTATCTATCTTGTGTGTGTGAAGAGGCAAAAATATCTCAAGCATTCCTCTTGCTGAGTAGGAATCACCTAGGAACTGCTTACCTAGAGCATGCAGGAGAATGTGGGCATCTGAATTGGGGTCACACGCAAGAGATTTTATCCATGCAGGATCCAGAGTCCAAAACACTTGCAAGCAAAAGAGTCTGTTCATTGACTGCATACAAGGAATGGGCAGAGTTTGCTCTTTCCCAGCCATTTTGTTGGCTTTTGCTGGTGCTTGGTGACATTGCAAGAATTGTAACAGCACTTGGCCAGAAAATAGAGGAATTTGATCTCTGCAGCCTAAAGAAATTCAGACTCACTGTTCCCTGAAACAATCTATACTCTGAGAGGAATGTAAGAGCCATGCTCATATCCAAAGGTTCCACAGCCTCTTCTGTAAAGGGATTCAGTGAACAGGATGATGTGGTCAGTACTTCTTTCTGGTTCTCACTTGCAGTAACTTTTATCCTAGTGAAAATGGGGATTTTAATACTTTCTCGGAAAGGAAGTCAAAGAAATATTTTTCACTTCCTGAGGGAATGCTCCACTTTTGCTTTTGAAAAAGAAAGATGGGATACAGTGACTTCTACATCTCTCTGTTACAATAGTACAGGCTCAAAAAAAAAAAAAACCAAAAAAAAACCCCAAACCCCAAACCCTGGTAAACCATAAACCAGATCAAACTGCCAGAGCACAGGACAAAACTTACAGAAGTGACCTGTAAAACATGACCACATAAGCCTGTAACTGCTCTTCAGTTACTTTCTCAAGGGAAAGGGGAAAAGCACCAAGAAGCCTGAGCTCTCTGATGTTAGGTACTGCATTTGGAGTCATGTGCTGAATTATGGTCTGTTGTTTCAGCAGAGATACATGTAAGCACTTGAAGACAGATTTTGAAGGTTCAATTGCACTGAAAAGAGAAGATAAGATCAAACAGGAGATAAAAAATCATCAGGCTGCCCCAGAGACAGCTCTCTGGGGTACAGCAATGTTGAGCTGGTCTTGGGTCTCTGCCACTCCAGATGATCCTCGAGATGTTTGTATCAAGGTGTTTTTAACATCAGGGGTCAGGGATGGTCCAGGGGTTGGTTTTAACACCAACAGCCCTTAGATAAACTGGAAAAAACCCAACATTTTCCAGTCTCATCCAGAGCACACTGGGTCTGACAGCTTGCACTAGATGAAGGACAAGACAAAGGCACACTGAAGACAAATCCTTTGACCCAAAGTGAGACATGGTCTTCTGTAAAATGGGAAGTGCTCCTGCCAAGATGGGGCTTGGCAGCATCTGTTGGCAGCTCTTGTGAGCTGGCATCCCTCTGTCAAGATGTAGCCTCCACTTTCAGGTGCCTATTTGCCTCCTCTGCTCCTCCAGCAGACATCTTTCCAAACTTCTTAATTTTCTCATCAAAATGGTTTCATTTGTCATTTTCTGGCCTGTTCTGATACCAGCTGAGCAGTAAGTTCTGATTGTCTGTAGAATAAAATGTTACAGAAGTATAAGCCTTGTTGTGCAATCCATGCCTTAAAATGGCCACAGATCCTAGCAACTACTGGCAAGGAAATCACTTCAGGTGAAACACAGCTTAGCCAGCATCCCCTTGGGTGTCTTGAGGGAGGAGGAGGTGAGACAACCGGCTCTCAA
Source organism: Semnornis frantzii (assembly GCA_013399775.1). NCBI lineage: Eukaryota > Metazoa > Chordata > Aves > Piciformes > Ramphastidae > Semnornis > Semnornis frantzii. The sequence continues at coordinate 14,764 of VWYK01115093.1, read as the reverse complement.
ATGTAATTAATGTAGTTGTAGTTCATATTTGGCAATATGGTGTCAACAATCCCCTAACAAGGCAAAGGAATGGCATCTGTCTTAAAGCACGCCTCCCCCCCCCATTTAAAAAATGACCCAGACTAGACTCAGCTGGCTGGAAGTTAAGGACTGAAGCTCTATTTACAGCTTAGAACAATATACAAGCAGATATATACACTATATACAGCAATATTTACAGAAATAGTCAAGGTAAAGGTAATACAGAAACACAACAGCCCTCACAGAAATCAGAATCCCCAGGAGGGGCTCCCAACCACCCATCCACCTTCTCCCCACCCCTCTGGCTTCCCCCAGGGTCTGCCTTACGTTCAAGGTGAGTTTGGAGGATTGGCCAGGGGGGTTAGAGGGAAAGTGGTTAGTTAAGTTACTCGGCAGAGAGAAGACTCACTAGCTCCCAGAGAGAACAAGAAATTCTGTGTTATATATGTTTGTGACCTTGTTCTTATACATCTCAGGAAGCCTATGAATAAGGTAGACATCACCAGTGTTTGCTTTTCACAGCCTATAATATAATTCTTTTCATTAAAATATTCCAATTAAGCCTCAAACCAGCACACAACCACACACCAAAATCATCTTCTGATGATGTGCTTTCCACTGGCCACTGCTTACTTAATGCTGTATTCTCAATCAGCCTAATGTCCCTAGGATGTTTCTTCCATGAAATGCTAGCTTTCCAGGAGCTTGCATCCAGCATTTCCCTCTACTGCTGTGTGAGTGACTTTTCCTCTCTTTATATGTTCTAACCTGAGTGGTATGACTCTGCAGTGGCTGACCAGCTTGTCCTTCCTTTTCAAGGGCAGCTTTATGGACCTGCATGCATGATTAGAAATTAAAAGAAGAAAAAGCAGAAGTCTGTTGCAAAGGGGAGCAGGCTGGAAGTCTGATTCTTTTTATCTGTGCCTCTGTGCTGGGTCTCTTCTGTTCCAGAAATAGAGGATACCAGCTTTCCCAGTTAGTGCCTGCTGTTAATGGCTGATGAGATGGCACAAAAGAAGTTCGTGGAAGGATCTGTTTGTTTTGGGATTTCAGATCTTCTCTACCCTAAAAGAGTCCATGGGTGACTGCTGATCTGAGTGAAGCCACTTATCTATTTACACAATTCAACATGTAGTCCATTCCTTCATTCTCAGTTCTGCTTCTTAAGCTTTGGGAAAAGGGATGGCAAATTTAGAGATGTGGGGGGAAAAAGCAATAAGCTCCCAGTCTGTTCCACCTAGACAAGAACTGGAAACCCTGAGACACCTTCCTCTGTCAAAGACAGAAGTAGGACATCCCTCAGGAAATGGCAGCTGGTGGAGCAGAGCAGATGAATGGGTTTTATCTCTACCCAGATGTCCGTGTGCCTGTCCAGGGAAACAGCTTTTTGCTTTTTTGCTGTTACAGAGCCTTTTAGAAGTTGCCTGAGAAGAAAAATATTGAATAGCTTAGAAAGCTTAGTGCTTATACAGGCCCAGCTGTGACATCTTTCCCTAGGTCTCTTAAAACACCTTGTGTCCGTTTCTAATGTCTCTCCACAAGCAAAGCCAAAGCTCCACAGTATTTCTGTGGAGAAGCCTAACTGGCAGAGGTCTTTGTGCAAGCAGTGAGATGAAGGCTTCTGGGCCATGTAGCCAATGTGCAGTTTTGTTGGAAGCCATCCAAATGCTGAGGTCACCTGGTACTTGTAAAGCAGAGAAACTGTTTGAAAGCAAAAATGTTGGAAGGCTGATTGAACGAGGCAGAAGGACTTCATTCCTGTGTCTACGTGAAGGGGCCAGTTCTCTTCTAGAAGGAATGTTAGTCATTTATAATCGTAAAAAGGAGGTGGGAAAAGCCACCCTTTATAGCAGCAACGTCTGTGAGTCTGCCCATGGAGCAGCAATTACCTAAGCCCTGCCTCCCATCTTCCAGCACCCACATAAATATCCCTATATTGTGTGTCTTCCACGAGGTCCTAATGGATCAAATTGTCATCAGTACCATTAATTGTCAGCTATTTGCTTTTGCAGATTTCTTTTACATCCAGAAATGAATACCAGCTCTTTTCTGCCTCTTGGGACACAGTGGTGGTAAATGCTGATACAGTCATGCTCAGAGCACAAGCAGTGATGCATCCCACTGCCTAGTCAAGCAAAACTTTTCCATCTGAGGGCTGTGAATTCCCAGCTATGCTAGCAGCTTTCCATGGAGAGACTTTCTCTATCCTCTTGCAATGCAATCTTACCCAGTATGGTTTTGAAAGACCATGAACTCAATCCTGCCAAAAGTAGTCTGTGCAGCCAAAAAAAATCAACAGGTCTTCAACATTTGAGCTGGCCTGAAAGTTGCATTTTTTCACCTTTTCCAAATGATATGTTTCTTGACATCCATGAAACCTTCACTTGGCTTCTAATACCCCGATTATTCTTCTAAGTGTTAGCAGATTGCATGTTAATTACAACTTCAGGGCTCAACAAGCAGTTAGCTTCATGGGCATAAGGGAACAGACACAGAAGCAATGGCTTTAGCCTTAAAAGTGTTTGTGCACAGCCTGGCAGATGCATCCTAAGGATGTGTTTATTTGCATTTGGTTTATGTGGTTTTGGCCACCTTTTGTTAAAATCAGCCAGTGACTTCCAGGAGGCAAGCTACATATTTACTAAAAAGAAATGCAGTAAAACAATCTAGTGTGGGTCCTTCTGCTGAATATTACATTTCTGCTGAATATTCATATTTCTGTGCCCAAGGCAGAGATGACTGAGATTAAGGTTAAAGTAAGGTTATTGGTGGGCAGGATGGCTGTATGGAAATTGCCTCATTTTTCCTAATGAAAAATGGCGGCCCAGAAATGGGTTATGGGGAAAGTGGAGTGTGGTGACTGTGTGGGGCTTCCTATGGGTCCTGTCTCCTTCAGAGGCTGTTCTGTTGCTGAGGACTGCCTGCATTTCCTTGTCACTTCTGCCAAGTCTTTGACAGGCCCACAGGAAAAAAAAAAGAAGCTGTTTGTCTCCTACCTGGAGCCTACATATTGTGCCAGTCTTACTGGCCTCATCCTACCTCCAGAGAGCAGCAACAATTTGTTGTTGTTCTCTCATAGCTTCCGAAGGCTGTGTGTGAAGCAGGGACCACTCAAAGTGATCAGTCCATGCCCAAACACAGGTGGCTTTGGCAGCGTTGCAGCATGTAAGCTGTCTGCTAGCTTCCTCAGAGTGCTGTCAAAATTTTGCTTGGTCTTTGGGCAAGCCTTTCAAGGGATGCATTGTTGAAACTCAGGTGAGAGTGGCTCTGCCCAAGAAAATAATGTAAGTGCAAGAGGTAACACTGCACTAGCTGTCTTTGAGCGATATCTCTTAGGATGCTAACAGCCTTCTGTTCTCACAACTTGGAGCATGGTTATTGCTACTGTGACCAGATTCTTTAAAAGACTACATGAGGACTTTTGCTGAAGCAGGCTGATTTTGTATTCTCTGCATTTCTCAAAGCTTTGTACAAATTCACAATCTAGTCTGCTTTGTGAATGCTTTTGTGATGATTTTTAATGAGAGTCTTAAGCCAGAAATGAACAGTTTTCAGCTCCCAATTTTATCAAATCTCGTTAAGTGACTTTAATTTTTATCATGTTATAATGTGATGAGATTTGGCCTCGATCACATCGGACACTGCAAGTTGTCTGTTTGTCCATGAGTCCCTAAGTGTGGTGCATTAGAAAATACTCAGAGTCTGAAATTTAGGCTGTGGCTGAAGAGCAAGTAAGTGTGCATGGTCAGAGTCTGGGTTCAGAGCCTGACCAGCGCTGTTCAGGCTGGTCCAGATCAATCAGTTAAGACTGATGTGTAATTTACAACCCCAGTTTCAGTTTGCCGTTTTATTTTTTAACATCTCATGCTGCAAAGTAAGTGATGTTTACTGTGGGGAGGCATGCAAGCAATTTGTCTTTCATCACAGTGATTAGAAGAGCAGAACCTCCTATACATTTTCCATGCAAATGGTTATGAGCTGAAAGGCTTTACTGATTAAAATCCCACCATGGCCAGTTAGCCTGCAGTACTCTCCTGTCATGGTGTCCCATGTAGGTATGAAATTCCTCCTGTCAGGTCAGAAAGGAGCATATAATTCAAAGCTATTAACTGATTTAATGGAAATAAATTAATATTGTGATACATCTGCTGAAAATCTCTATCAAGCGGGCAGCTACCAGCGATGAAGTTGCTAAGACTGAAGCAGTTCCTGCTCTTTGGGGAGTCCAGAGGAGCTGGAAAGCAGCCAGGTGTGCAAGCAGGTAGGAAGGTGATGATGGAGGTGCCTCTTCTATCATTCACCCGGAGGAATGAGTGGTCAGGAGCATTTAGGTTAGATGTCAGTTCAGAAAAACACTTGCTGAGCTGATTGAAACAGAGGCTTTGCTTTCGGGGGAAAAGGTGGACATCTTGAAACAGGATTTTGTGCCAAACTGCAACAAAAATACTTATATTTGAAATTCCATGCAGGGGAGGATTTTGGGAATAGGTCAGGAATGTTTGTACTGGAGATTCGAAGTCTCATGATCGAATTTAATGTTGGTTTTGTCATTTGACTTGATTATTATTGCATTCTTTCAAAATATATCAGCTGTCATGCAGCACTGTTGTTGGCATTTCGTATGATAACAAAACAGCAGACGCGTTTACAGATTAGGTTTTCCTTTAGGGTCAGTATAAGCAGCAATGGTTTGGCCAGGATTGAAACAGGATTGAAATAACCATCTTTAGTAGACCAAAGGCCCTCCTGTGTTACAGTGAAATGCAAGGCTGCTGTTATTTCTTAGCCCTGAAAGAGATGTAAGCAGAAGACAAAAGCACACAGCTTAATCTGCTTCTAGCATTAAATGTCAGCATGTAAAGTTTTTAAAAAATTACCAAAAAAGGAACTTTTGTTGAACTAAAATGCCAGCATTCCAGAAGTGTTTCCAGTTGGGTAACTTTGTGATCAGTATCAGTTACTTCAGGATCTTTTCCTGGAATGTTTTAGCAAAGTACTTCCACCCACGTAGAAGAGACTACACATGCTCAGCTGCTGGACCTGTCCGCAGCCAGATAGGCATAACCAGGCCAGGTTGTGCTAGATGGTCAGGGCAGAGTGTGGGGATGGAAGCATACAGGACAGAGATGGCAGGAGAGAAGGGGAGCTATGTAGGCAGATAAAGGTGAACTGAGCTGCCTGAGGTGTGGCATTCCCTCAGGACAATCTGCCCTCACTGCCAAGGCCAATAGTATCTTGGGATGCATGAAGAAGAGTGTGGCCAGCAAGTCGAGGGAGGTTCTCCTCTTCCTCTGCTCTGCTCACGTGAGTCACCGTCTGGACTGCTGCATCCAGTTATGGGCTCCCCAGCCCAAGGAGGTCAGGAAACTACTGGAGAGAATCCAGCAGAGAGCCACTGAGATGCTGAAGGCACATCTGCCTTGCAAGGAAAGGCTGAGAGAGCCGGAGCTGTTTAGCCCGGAGGAGACAGGTGGGGCATGTCTTTCGTCATGATCACTATCGAAAGCGCTAATGTCAGGGGGATGGAGCCAGATTCTCAAGTGGCGTCCCGTGACGAGGGAACGGACACAAACTGAAACACAGACGGCTGCATGTAAACACAAGGAAAAATAATCTTCCCTTGGAGGGTGACAGAGCTTTGGCGCAGGCTGGTCAGAGATGCTGCGGAGTCTCCTTTTCTGAAGGCATTCCAAACACTGCTTGGACGTGTTACTGTGAGATCGACTCTGGGTGATCCTGCTCTGGCAGTGGGGTTGGAATTGATGATCCACAGAGGTCCCTTCCAAACCCTACCGTTCTATGATGGGCCAGCTGAAGGCTGAGACAGCGGCAGAAAGCAGAGGACCTCTTTCCTCCTCTCCCCCTTCGCCTTCTCCGTCACCGGCGGGATGCAGACGGGACCAGACGCCCACTCCTCGCCGAGCGCTGCCTACAGGACTTCCAGAGGCGGCGGCGGTGAGCGGCGCTGGGGGCGGGGCGGGGCTGGGCGGCCGCGCGTGCG